>VDFB02332045.1:0-71178 GCA_007258455.2 Sequoia sempervirens
GTGCAAAATTTCAAGTCGTTCTGATCTTCAGAGATACAAAATTCAAAGGACTTACTATAAATAGCAGGGCATGAGGGCTGGCAAAAAAAAAACGAAGAAAAATTCTAAGTCTGGAACTTCATCCAGTACACAGGCCAAAATGCGCCCAGGTGAATAAGGAGGCATGGAAAATTTTTGAGAATGAAGCTCGTCCTTCATCAGGGTCTAAATGCGCCCAGCTTGAAGAAGGAAAAAGTTGAAAATTTTTCTAAGTCTGAATATCCTCCACCACCTTCAAAATGCGCCCAAATTGCAAGTTCATCCTTCTCAGGGGGTAAAATGCGCCCTAGTTGTGAGTGGTCAAAGCAAAGTCAACGATTTTCATCCTCTTCCCTAGGAAAATGCGCCCAAATACATGCATGTCAAGACAAAAACGGGAGGTGAAGAGTCACTCAAAGGCATTGTTATCCACCAGCTAGGTCTAAATGCACCTAAGAAAGAAATGAGTCAACAAGTTAACATTCTTATCCTTCAGCTAGATAAAAATGCGCTCAAGTTAGAAGAGGGTCAAAAGGTCAAAGGAATTCGTCCCCCTCAAGGGGTGAAATGCGCCCAAACAAGCTCATGTGAAGACAAAACGAGGAAGCTCAAGAGTCACGTTGAAGTTTCATTCTTCTCTCTCCTTTGAATGCGCCCATACAAAGTCAAAAGTCAAAGGTGGCGTTTAAAGTTTATCCTCCTTCAAGTATGAAATGCGCCCAAGTTAGGGAGGAATTGCTAAAATATTCTAAGTGTGAAATTCGTCCTCCACTACATGCCAAATGCGCCCATCCCTCTCACCCCCTCAAATGCGCCAAGAGGAAAGGAAAGTCAAAGGAGGCGTTAAAATAAAGTTTATCCTCTTGCCTATGAGATATGCGCCATATGAAGAATATGGAGTGAAAAATGGTAAACAAGGGGGAGATTAAAATATACTAAGGCGTTGAGAAAGTTCTTCATGCCACATGAAATGCGCCCAAAGTGCATGAAGTTGGAAGTTAGGTTGATGAATGATGCTAGGCGTTGAAGTTAGAAATATTCACCTTCAAGTGTGATGTGCGCCATGCAAGGTGTGAGGGTGGTGGAATAAGGTTGATGAGAGAAAATATTGCTAAGTGGTGAACAAAGTTGCTAGGCGTTGGAGTTGCAAAATAATAAAAAAATTTCCTGAGGCGTTGAAGATGATGGAGGTGAAATGTGATGTGCTCGCAGGAAGATCTTCTAAGTGAAATAAAAAAAATTTCACAGGCAAGATGGATTGAAGAATGAATAAAATTTTCTAAGGGAAAATTTTTCAAAAGTGCTAAGTGATTCAAAAATTTTCTAAGGCATGAAGTATTTTCTCCCTTAAGGAAAACGCCTAAGTCTGGTGAAGTGATGAATTTTCCTGAAGCCCGAGTGAATTGCCTGAGGTGAAGTCAAAGAATGCCAGTTGCACAGGTTGATAAATAATTTTCAAGTCAGAGCAACACAAGAAATCTTCACAGATGTGAAGAACGGATTTAAATTTCACAGGGAAATAATTTTCTAAGGTTCAAAATTCAAGAAAATTAAATGAACCCGTTCGTTGTACACCCATGGGTTCGGCGCGTTCTGAAGGAAATTTTCTTCTGGGTATTGAAGATTATCGATGAGGAGTTGATTTTAAAGTCTTCCATGCTTCGCTGCAGCCTTCAGGATGAAGATTTCAGATGGGCACCAGGGTGATGAGTTTTCCTAAGGGAAATTTGAAAATTTTCTAAGGCAAATGTGAAGAAAATGTGTTTTCAAGATAAAAATATGCCTCAGCGGATGAGTTTTAAGTCAACTGCTTAGGTGAATTTGCTCAAATTCTTCGTGGGACCAATCTTCCAGAGTCAGAGATGAACGAAATTGGGTATCAGAGCTCCAGTTAGTGAAATGAATTTCTCAAAGATGATACGCCCTTGAGGAAGATGGGTTGAAAATTTGGCTAAGGCATGAAGAATCATGAAGAAAGCAGATGTTGACGCTTGGAAGTTAGAGCGTGAAAATCAGGTAAGTAGTTGAATTTATATTATGAAATGTTCTAATTCTCTTCCCCTTGCTTGTTTTACAGGAGAAATGTTGAGGCCAGAGCACGATGGCTTGAAGTGGAGAAGCACGATGATATTACAACCTTCGGAAGAAGATAAAGTTTTGAGTTTCACATGAAGGAAGAAAAAGTTGCAAGAAATTGGCTAAGTGTTAGCTCAAGTGACAAAGAAGTTGAAGAGCAACGTCAAGAAAATCAAGGACAGTATGAACGCGTCTACAAGCGGAATCTTCTAGAAGACTGATTGTGGGCATTTATTGCCTTTGCTATTTTTGGGAGTGAGTGGGAATCTTTGATTCATTTAATGTACCACTCCCTACTCTGGCAGTTTTTAGGGTTAGGGCTGAGGTGGCACAATTTTGGCCACTCTATTGATTGTAACCCTAGTCGTCTTTTGGGACTTGGCTAGCTATATAAAGGGGGAGTCCCCCTCATTTGTAACTCAGTAGACAGTAGAGAAGCTTAGAATAGACATAGAGTAGAGGGACAACTTAGAAGTAACTTAGTATAGATTGATAGTGTAGTTTGAAGAAGAGGGAAAGTTTTCCCTTGAAAACTTTGTAAGAAATTGTTGTGAACACTCTCTCAATAAAAGAGTTTTTCATTGATGGTGAATTTCGTCTTTGTTGTGAGTAGCTAGCAAGGTTTCTTCGTCCTTTGGATTCAAATGGTAGCTCAAAGTAGTATAATTTTTATTCCATGCAAGTAGATGTTAACTGTGGAATGTGGTGTTTGATCTAAGCAACTTCATCTATCCATACCACTAGTGTATTTGCTGATGGTGAATGTGCCTTGTGTGGTCAACTGGAAACGTTTGGGCCTAACTTCAATCACAATTTGAATGGTGGTATGCGTCGTTGTGATGGTATCTTCATGTCAAGTGGTGGTTTGAACATCTTTAGTCATCTCCCTTGAAGATTGCACCGACTCCGTGGAAGCTGTCCGATGCGAGGAAAAGCGAAGTCCGGTTGAAGTTTGCTGAAGTTGAGCTCCATATCCCACGCCTTAGAATAGATTTAGACTCTCTAAACCTTACACCATTTCAATTCAGCACTTTCTGGTTAGAATAGGTAACTCACGCTTCATAGATAAATCTTTCGAGCCTTTGAATTCCTTTCTCCGCTGCCGAACAATTCCGTAAGTCCCCCTTGAAATACCAGCAAATCACATTGAGCCAACTGAGCCTATTCGCACTGAAAGAACCTTGGAGTTGAACGCATGAACTTTCTTGCAATCTTAGCAAGCAGAATACTTTGATCAAGAGAGAGTAGCGTTGTCGTTGGCGACTTTATTCTGCGTTGGTGCGGTCACGAAAAACACATCAACAGGCGCCAACCTCCTAGTGAGTCATTGCACTTCGTTTCAGCTCATTCGGAGGTAATTTGAAAGAGTTATGAGTATTTCATTGATGTACAGTTTGTTGGTCTGTATTTTCAGTTGATGGCATTTCATATCAAACTTGACTCATTCCATGTTATGCTATAATTCTTGGACGTCTATGCTTCTAGTTTCATGTGCATTCATTTTGGAGGGAATAGAAGCATTTTGGATGATGATATAAACAATTTAGGGGAAGTTTAAGTTGCTGGTCTGATTATCTCAGCTTGCTGGTCTGAATATCAGACCTGGTTATTCTCTTTTCATGCTATATTTCTTTGGTCTTTCAACTCACATTTGTGATCAGAAGTATAGTATTATTCTTGCAGAAGTTTGGAGCAGTTTTCTATTGTAAATTCATTGCAATAAGCTCATTGTAAATGCTGGTAACAGTAGTACTGTTCCAGTCATTCTTATTTCAGCATTTACTTTATGTTTTAATTCAAACATTGTAACCGCTAGATGGTTTACCGCCAGTGTGGAAAAAGAACTTGTTAATTTCTGTTTGTACCCACTGAAAAGTGGTGAATTCCTACTCACGAGTGGATGCTCACCGCAATGGATGAATTAGTTTTTTTTGTAATTCTTTCCCCCCATTGAATTGGTGGTTGAGTGGAAATCTTCATGGCTGGTTCACCACCTAAGTTCTTTCAATTTTGTAATAAGTACCCCGCCATATGTTAGCACCTCGTCTTCAAAGGGATCTTGAGTGCACATTCTTGGCATTGAGTTTTATCTTCCATTTCCAGTTGTATTCAATTTTAGTTCTGAGTTTAGATCCTAGGGATCCTCTGACCATATGCCCGCCCCTCTTCCTTAAGTGGTTTTAGGGCGCATTCTTAGTTAGAGTTATTTTCTGCATCGTTTTGGTTTGGACCTAACCTTAACGGGTGCATGTGCATTGTAATTGATATTGAAAATCAAGAGAAAAAATTAAGGGGCATACTTCAAAATCGCCCCTCTTGGAGGCCGTACCATGCTGAGGTTGGCTTGGAATTTGTGCATAATTGTTTAATGAGCTTTTGATGTAGTTTGTGAGTTGGAAATTGGCCGCCAACATCCTAGAATACTTTTGCAATTCATCTCAGGTCATTCAGAGGTATCTTTGGAGAGTTTTGAGCATTTTGGGTGTGATACAGTTTGTTGGTTAACAATTTCAGTCTGCTGTTTATTTATATTAGATTGCTAATCATTCAGATTTTGGCTTACATTTTGGTGATTGAGAAGGTTAAATACTGAAATAATCATTCTTCAAATGTTTGCATTGATTCTATTATTGTAACACTTGTAAATTGCAGATTTGTTACATTGTAAGGCCGTGATTTAGTAGTACTAATCCAGTCATTTAATTTGTTGCATTTACTTGTGAATTATTTGCAAACACTTTAACCCCTGGATGGTTTACCGCCAGTGTGGAAAAATCTAATATTGTATCTTCTTTCAATCACTCACTTTTGTAAGTGGCGAATTCCCACCATGGAGTGGATGCCCGCTAAGTGGATGAATTACTTTGTATTGTATTGTACTCAAACCAAATTTTTTGCTTCATCAAGGCATTTTGCATTAAAAATTCTAAACCTTGCTAAAATGTTGTAGAATATAGTTTTTGGGCAATATCAAGCATGGAGTTTTTGTCAATAGTTTGTCAGTCAAAGTCAGTTATATTGAACAGACCCTAAAGCAGAGACTCAGAATGGAGCGTTTCACGATGGAGGGACATCTCACGACAGCATTTCATGGTGCATATGATGATTTCAATGATCGAAACGGAGTTTTAATGGTCAATTTATGAAGATTTCTCAAAGGAAAAGTCAAAAAGTGCAAGTATAGCCCAGGGGCGCCCAACTTGTTGAAGGTCAAGATCTTGTCTAAAATGCTCAAGCATCCAGTCAGTCTCTTCAGAATTAGTTTGGCTATCCGTCGAGCTATCCAGCGAGGTATTCCAAAACTCACAGCTCCGGAAATCAGCAACAGAAGTTGAAATCCCTAAATTTCCAGATGTGAGAAATTTGTCCTTTTCAGGCAAAAGCGTGCCTCTAGTCTGAGGGCGCCCATCTTAAGGAGGGTGTAAATCTCGACAGTTTCGATGGTGGATACAGTCAATTGGTTCACGATTAGCTTGCTCGTCCAACGAGATATCAAGCACAGTCATTCGAGTTTCAAAACTCCGGTGGCAGTCATCTGAAGATCAGCTTAAAATGGAGTTTTCACGTTTCTGAGCTTCTTCGTTTATTCCCAGTGCAAGTACAGGCCAGGGGCGCTGGCTTAAAGGACCCTCCAGATGGCGAAATTTGTAGACAGAGTCCTCCTAACATCAGTAATACTCTAGCCTAGCTCCGCGATGCATCATCCTGCTTGTCGATCTGACGTTCCAGGTGATCGTGGCGGTGATTCTACCAAGCACGTAATTTCACGGGCGGACCAACAAATGATTTTCAGTGTATTTCCACAGTCTAGAGGCGCTTAGCCTTTAGGCCTGTCAGATGAGCCCGTTCGCGTTCGAACTCTTCACGGCTATTGAGCGTAATCATTTTATCTATTCAACGAGCCTAGCCGTCAGCCTTCGGGATTTGGAAGTCGCTCGTACGTGCGAGGTCTTTAGTGTAATACTGCAAAGCGAAGACGTCCGAAAAATGGCCAAGTCTGGAGCAGTAATTTTAAATAAAATACGCACTGGAGTGTTTGAGGCCTTAGAAGCAGTTTTCTTGCTTCGTCACCTCCAGAGACTTCTCTTGTGGGCTCTTCCGGCTGTCCGTTAAAACAGATAGTGCCTGAATCGGGTCATCCCAGCTCCAGTTACCAGACGTCAAAGTAGGGTACTTGGATGAAAGTTCAGTTTTCGTCAAAATGACACCAGTGCAACATAGAGCCAGGGGCGCTTTTACTTTTGAAGCCCTTAACTCAGCTTTCAGGTGTCATATGTACAGTCATTGGATGCAGAATGTCTCCAGGCACGCAGTGGGCTTCGTTGCTTGTCAGTAGGGTTCACCGTTCACCGTCGGCAGCCGTTTGAAGCGTCAGATGGCAGTTTGAGAAATGGCCAAGTCTGGAACCCGTAAAAGCAATTTAATCAAGAGGGCCTAATTTTTCAAGGGGTTAAATGATGGATTTTGCAGTTGTGTCTCCCAGCAGACATTTCTTCCTTGTTCAGTAGGCTTTCCGATGGATTCTCCAGATCAGTCTCAGCATCACCCGGTCATCCGGAAATCAGTGTCGAAGTTGGCCAGTTGTGACAGTGTTGTCAGCTATAAAATAGGGAGTTAGTAAAAAGTGAAGTATCTTGAGCAAATGGACGCCTATATGCTCAAAAGATGACTTTTCGGAATCATTGAAGTCTAACGATGAATTTCACAGCTTCAACAAAATTGTCAACTGAAGTTCAAAATATACCTGTCTATAAATGGCGATTTTCTATTTTTGGCGCCCTTGCATGATAATAAATATTTTATTATTATTTTCAAATTTGAACTTCCAGTCAGTGGCAGTGCAACTGAAAGGCAACCAATCAGAGGATTTCTATTCGTGTTAGGGTTTTGAATTCTTGCAGTTACTAAGTGGTGCGAATTTCTTCTTATTTAACATGGCGCAATCTTCATTGTTATTCACAAGCTTTCAAAGGAAATTCGTATTTCTCAAGAGCAAATTTAATCTTAAGAGAAATTTGTGATTTTCTAAGGAAAATTCATTATCTTCAAAGGGAAATCGAAGTTTATTAATTTCAAAGCAACTTCAAAGATAAAATTCAAATTTCTTCAGAAGAGAAGGCGCATATCTTCAAAGCAAATTCATCCAAAACAATTCGCAAATTCCTCAAAGGCGTTTTCCTTAAACCAATAAAATTTGCAAGTTCTCCAGAGATTCAAAGGCGGATTTCATATTCAAGGGCGAATTTTATATTCAAAAGGCGAATCCTCAAATTCATTATATAAATTCGTATTTTCTTCAAAGGAAATTCGAATTTCATTCATATTCAAAGGCGCAAATTTCAAGAGAGGAAAGTTCGTGGTTTTCAAAACAAGGCGAATTCTTCCAGTTCAAGGCAAAATCTACATCAATTCACAAAGGCGATTTTTCCTAACATATCTTTTTGCAGATTCAAGTTCACAAATATCAGCAATCTGAAGAAATCTTGGGCGATTTTCACAAGAAGAAGACATAATAAAAACGTCTTTTTCATCCTTTCAATCACAGATTTCTCACAAAATACATTGTGCATGTTCCTAAAATTGAATTTAGCCAAAGTCTCGATTATCACGGATAATTCTCTATACAAATTTCCTCGGTTGAAGTGTGTGTTTGGTTTTCATGAATTTTTGGCTTGAACATTAAGTTCAGTGCTAATTTTCTCAAGTGAAAAATCATTGTACAACTCAGTAAATTTAGATTTCCATAAATCGTTAAGGTTGTCTTAGAGATCCTTTTACGGACAAAACCCATATCTGGAATTTTAAACTGAAAATAATTCTTGAAGGCTATTTTAACTCATAAAGCTATTTTTTAGCTTTCGAAATCTTGTCGAGAATATAGTCAAGTTCGGTCATGAGGCCAATTTTTCAAATGCAATTCACTTAGCTCGAATCTGGGATAAAACCATCGCCTCATGATTTCCTTGGGTTGGTTGAGAACAGTCTTCTAAGTATTGCGAAGCGATCTTTGGACCCGATTAAAGATCGAAGTTCAATCATTGAAGAATATTGGCCGGTCTGGTTTACTAGAAGCTTCCATACCTATCTCCGTTCATTGTGTTGAGTTTGTGATGGCTTGTATTAAGCATTACAATTCTACTACTCGTGAGATAGTGTCAGTTGATGGACGAGTTATTTGCAATCTCAAACCTTTGGACGTTGAAAGAAGTTTTGGCATACCTCAACACCCGGAAACGGCCTAGTTGTTTCTATGGGCGGTGTACCTTGAGGCATTTGATCGATATATGGACAAGTGTCGAGGAGAAGATGAAGCGAAAGATGGTTAAAACAAGCAAAGAGCGGTGCCAAACAATGTAGGTCCACGGTGAGATACAAGGATGAGTATCGCGATTCCTGAAATCCGCCTCTGAATGCGTGTCTCAGGTCAGAACATGCAAATGTTTTTCCAGCCTTGGATGTATTACATTATTGGTCGCATCATTTGGGAGCATTATGGTGGGCATCCTTCGCCAGTGACATTCTCCGCAGCGGGAAGATCACGGAACAGTTGCCCATGGAACATGTGTTCATATCTGCGTGTGCTTGATAAAACTATCGGTCGATTCAGGACTTAACTGCAGAGTAGGCATCCTCGGTGTTGAAGGTTTATCGGTATTATGATCGGCGAGTTCACGGTGACGTCATTTCAAAGCGTGTTCCACGAAGCTTTCTTGACTTATACAGTGAGGAACTTGGACCGGGAATTGCATGTTCGTATCTCGGCAGTTGCTAGGGCAGCGATGGATGGATGGGCAGATTGGTTTATTCAGTTCCCAACATACACCTACATCCGAGTATATGGCTTCACAGGAAATCCAACTATGCTTCCACGTTATCCTTCGGATAAGACAATCTTTCAGGAATTCCTAAGATAGATGCATGATGTTCATCGTCTTCTTCGCCGCAGGCACAGACCATCTCTCAACTTTCCTTTTCAATTTGGAATGTATTGGTGCAAGTCGGCAATTGATAGTAAGATCGCAGGACAAGAACTTGAGAAATATCATCTTAAGTATCTTGTCGAAGCACGTGCCTATGACCTTTCAGGTCATTATACAGCTCGCCTTGCTGGAGGCACATATCGCGAGCCTTCTATGGAGGATGGGAAAATTGCTTGGAGATGACTTGAGGTTACGCCAAATGCGATTCTGGCGTTTTCTCTCTCTCACGATTCACATTTTCTTGTTGAAGATGTGGGAGGTTTATCGAATGAATGGGATATTAGATTGAATGCGCCAAAGGAATATCTGCTTGGTCGAAGTCAAGTAGAGTTATTGAGCGGTATACTTTACCGGCGGCAGAAAGACAAGGAGGGTAAGTGTTCGGGCCGGAACGCCCGGTGGTGGTGAATCGCCGTTGCCTTCTAAAATTGAGAAACCTAACAAAAGAAGAAGGAGTAATCCTCCAAAAAAGAAGTACAAAGCGTAAACAATTCAAAGGGCAAGGCAGCATTACACATCTGAGCTGAGATATCCTATCCACCCGAAGTCGGTTCGGTCGAGTTCAAAACGCCCGATGCAGTTCCAGTATAAACCACCGATTTGAGCCTTCACGGTCCCAATTCACATTGAATTGGATTTAGGTCTCCACCTCGCGTGGGTCTTCTACACACTCACTCTCATCAGTACCTCCTGTCGCTAGTGCAGACCCTTCTCGTAGCATTAGCCGAGACCAATCTTGGATCGAAGCTCGGCTAGGAAGGAAGAGGAGGCAGCCATCCTATGTTCTTAATCATTCTGATTTTGATGATATTTACCAGGATGCGCCGGACAAAAGAGTCAAGAACATGGTTCACGTAGAGAGAAACATTGACATGGAGATTGTTGTTGAGACTTGCCGTACCTCCACAGGATAAGGACTTGGCTGAATTAGAATCTCAGGATTTTGAGGTTATCACAGTTAACCTTGGTTGTAGCACACGTCAGACTCAGGTTGATCTCCTACAAGTTGCTACAGACAGTGCCGGGGATAGAATACTAAAGGACGGAGAGGATAAGGCAGCCCTCAAGGCTGAAATCCGGGCAACCGTCGGTATATTTCTAGCCTTGTGCATAGACCCGTCGCCGTGAAATACGCTCCCCGCGTCGCGAGCCTCAGCCCGAGCAAAAGTCAACTCAATCGCGGTTGCATATGGCAAGCGTTTGGAGGAATGGGAGGAGGAGTTACGTTGCTAAGAAGAGTGCTATGCTTCTGAGAGTTATATCGGTTGATTACAATGCGAGCTCCGTCTTAGATCTTCGGGGATGAGGAAAGAATGGCAGTGCTCAGCCGGGCCGGTTATGATTGCTCACTGGAAGGTGTGGCTTATGATGATCCGCGGATCGCGAGGCGAGAGAGGCTATCTCCTCTTGGAAGACACAATTGGTTTTCAGGGTAAAGATAGAGGACAGTTTAGCATCAGAGTTGGCTGAGAGTAGAGAGCACGTCACTAGTGCACTCCGGTTTGTGAGGACTTTAGTGTCCCGCTTACCATGTCGTTATCAGATCGAGGGTGGTGCCTACGTGGAGCTTACCGATGTTCAGTCAGAGCTCGAGGCACTCATTCATACCATTTTTGATGGGAGATACATTGGGCAAGATTACTTCGGCTTACGGTCATCGCCGACGATGATACGATGAGAACCTTGGCGAGGAGTGAGGCGAACCGGTCTGGAATCACAGGCGGTGAGGGAATTATGCTGCATCGACATAGCATTCTTAGGCGAGTCTCCAGATAGTGATACAGTCAACAATCTCGTTGAGGTATTGATTGCTCGAGATCACACATAGTAAACTTCAGTTCCCACCTCTCAGGATAGACATTACACACACGAGTTGAACTTGGTGTGTTACCCTTTCAAGTTAGCTTCGATGTTGTCATCACATGCATATCTATTAGGATCGACTTTACACTTAGGTTTCTTTTAGGGTTTTTAAGTTAGCCCGATGATAGTCTTCCGGTTAACTACCAGCTTTCAATAAGGGCATGCATGCTTGCACAATTGTCCATTTTAGATTAGATGTTCCGGTTAGCGATGGTAGCTTTCCAGTTAACTATATAGTTTACTTCATTAGGGTTTAATAATAATCTTGCATGCATTGCAAGACTGTAGATGACTCAAGGTGATTTTAGGGTTCCCTACACCTTGATGTATATAAATAAGAGCTTTTGCTCATTTGTAAATAACTTTTGCTTGAGAGAGAAATATATGCTGCGCCTACCTTGCCCTCAATATTGCTCTTTTGGTATTTGTTCATGTGTCTTCACTATTGCAATTAATTGTTATGCCACATAGGGTTTCAAGAGATTGTAATGGTGGATTCTTTCCTTAGTTTAGATAAATCTTGTTTGAACATCTTTATCATTGAGATCAATTGTTATGCCACATAGGGTTTCAAGAGATTGAGGTGATAAATCTGTTTCGTGTCTATTTACCATTGTGATCAATCGTTATGCCACATAGGGTTTCGAGAAATTACAGTGATAAATCTGTTTCGTGAATCTTTATCAATATAATCAAAGGTTATGCCACATAGGGATTCGTGAGATTGTAATGATAAAGGCTGTTTTGTGAAGACTTTGCTATTTCAATCAAGTGTTATGCCACACAGGGTTCCATAAGATTGTCTTGGTAAATTCTTAAAATCTGTTTTGTGCCCAATAAGCTGGTTTAAATTGAGATGATAGTTGCGCCACCTTGCCCTCAAGTAGAGAATTTAAACCCGTTTATCATCAGTTAGTCAAACCTTGCTCCGTTTCCTCTCGCTCTGTTTTCCTGAGGAGATTGGATAGATTAAATTTAAGTTGTAGTTAGTAGATCTGCAAAACCAGAGAAAACTTAGCTGCAACGTATAGGTTCTTTCAAGAAAGCCTTGTGCCTCTACAGCTGAAACAAAAAGACAGGACAAAGTTTAGCTTATTTTCCTTTGCAAGTATTTTTGTCAAAGCACAACGAGGGAGCTTCCCCTCCTAATTTGAAGAGCACTCATTGCGTAGTGTACACAGGCTATTCATAACAACTTCTACTCCAGAGGTGTTAGTTGTTACGCCAACAATATTGTTTATTCCCCTCCACTGAATAAGTGGTAGCGCGGACTCTTCATGGCTGGTTCACCACCTATTAGATTTCTAGTTGAGTTTCATTTTCAGTTTTAGTTGCTTACTCTGCCATATGCTATCACCTCGCCTTCTGAAGAATCTTGGTGAACATTCTTGGCGTTGAGTTTTTAAATTAATCATCATTTTTGGAAGCTAACACTAATCTCTTGGCGGATTGTTATTTGTGTTATGAAATTTCAAAGAAAAATCTGGTTGGCATATTCACAATCATAGCCACAACAGTCCCCTCTATTAACTACATGACTCGAACATATAGCACGTGGGCGATGGTTGAAGACCAACCGTCGCGTCGTTCCATTACATTAATTATTCTCTCGAAAACTAATTCTCGAACTAGTAACTACCAACTAACACAATCAAACATTTAGTTATCAACTAACTAAGTCTAATCTTTTATTTCTTTATTCCTGGCCAACTAATTACATTTGGCCAACTACAATGAGTAGAATGATACATTGATATCAAAATAAGTACAAAATGCAAAAATGTAGTTAAGGGAGGCCTCTAATCATCCCCAAACTCCTCATCACTCTTTCACTCACTCTTCTCACTGGTTTTCCTCTCCTTCACCTAGCTGTTGCAAAACATCAAATGGCATATGTGAGCAAAAAACTGAACAATGAGAGTGTTTTATTTAGTTTATATGCTTTTAGATGGGTCCCACGAGCCTTTAGGGTTCGGCCCCAGGCTCAAATTCCAATAAAATCAAAAGAAATTTTTTAAAAAACCGCCTTTTTGGATGTTCCAGCGCGAGGGACGCCTGGGCGTCTCTGAGACGCTCGAGGGATGGCTGGGAGTCCCCGAGACATCCAAGCATCCCCACCGTTTCCTCGGAGTTTCCCAAGTCCCGCAACGGTGGAGGGACGACAGGGGGACGTTTCTCAACCATCCCCAAGTCTCTGAAATGTTTGGGTCGGGGAGACGGCTGAAATTTGGGGGGGGACGCGTCCCTGTGGAACACTGCATAATTTTAAAGAGTTCATTTTACCATACTTCTCTTTCAACTTGTGCACCTAAGTTTGGAGAAAGGTTTATTAAAAAGCTACCACTACATCTAGAGTACTAGACACAACTGTTGGAATGCATTACAATCTTTGTTTGTCGCTACCTTATCATCAATTTATCAAGACTGTCATTTATTGCAGGGAACTGCTATTACATTTGGACAATTATTTGGCAGCCATTTAAGGTGAGCAAATTGATAATAATCACTGTTTTAGACCTTTCTAGCAAGTTAAATCATGTACCAAATTTTCATGAGGCTTGCATAATTAGGTAAATTTATGTACTACATTAGCTTTCATCATTTTGACAAAATACTTACTTTTGGTTGATCTAAACATTGTTTGACAAAATGCCTGAATGTAATTGATGAAGAAAATAATTGCTTTTCATATCACATCAAGTAAACTAGATAGTTTACTGCTAGTAGTTACTTTATTATTGAATATTCTAATAGTTTACCACCGGATCCTAATTTATCACTATAATAGATCCTAATTGATTAACCCATTGGATCCTTCTTTCATTATATTTTCCACCTTGCAAGGCATGTATCGGAATTGGGTGAATTATCCTCCATTTTGGCATCGATGTAATTCTACTTGCATTCAACTAGTTTGGCTTGATCGGAATTTCAATTCACTAACAACCAATTTGGCTTAATTGATTCTATAATTTGCTTAAACTATAAATTGGTCGGCTTGCTATCAATATCTTTCATGTAATTCCTTTGTGAGTGTTTTAATCTCCGTATGCTCTCACCTTGCCCACATCGGAAACTTGGTAATCAAAAAGAGTTAGAAAGTGAGATTTCAAAAAAAATTATGTGAATTTGATCTAATGTCCTATGGGTAAACCATCCAGTTTATTACAAATTTGAAAGATAAGCAATTATTTCACTTCAATAACCAATCTAGGAATTCTTTCAAACAGATATTCAACATTCTAAAAATAGACACTCTGTCAAATAGTTGGCAAGCTTTCTGCATTAAATTTCAAATACCTAGTGGAAGTGACAAGTTGTAGAAGATAAACGATATGACTAATGCAAACCTTCTAATTGAAATATCACTTCTATAACTGCCAAGCAATTATGTAAGTATTGATTGATACTAATTACGGGCACCAATGATTTCCTTCAAATTGGATGCAACTTTCTTTTAAGAGAAGTGCAGCTAGTTAAACATTCATTAACATTCCTAGCCGCTTCCAAAGTGAAGTATGACAGCCCAAACATTCAACAGCAGAAATAGTATTATTATACTATTATCTTCAAGTACCCACATCTTCCTCTTTCAAACTGCGCTCACTTCAAGTAAATAGTATAATAAACAGCAGTTGGTAATTAGATTTTAGTGTCAGAAAATATTCCCTAAAACTGTGGCAGACTAATACCAATTAATCTTTTTCAAGTGCGGGTCCCACGAAACAACCTTCAAGGCACAATATACTTATTACTATGTAGTTGGTTCAAATATATCAATCAGCATACTAGATAATTTGGTTTGAGTGATATAAAATAATCTCTCAAAGACTGTGACTTATTGTGTTCCTTTTGAATATAATATTCAAATAGCTGAGTTGAATAGCACAATGGGCTGTTTGACAGAAAATTGTTCCAAATAAACTTGGCATGGCAGCTCCTAAAGGTTGCAGTATAACCATTTTCATAGAGCGGGCCCCACAAGAAAGAATTTTGTCTCCTCTAAAACTCCACAGGGCTGCAAGCAGACTAAAGCAGGAGTTATTCATGAAAGACAGGAAATCTGAGTTATCATTATCTGCACAAACAATTTTAAACTTGCATAATGAAGCTGCTATTTCTAATGGGCTGCAACTTGGGCCCACAAACAGTTTTCATTTTCTTAATGCAAAGTCCGTACAATTTCTCCTTGAGTCTAAATACTATTTTGAGCAAGGGAAGCTATAGAAATATGTTACAGAAAACAAATTACCAAATTTGAAAACAAGTTGTTCAGAATCTTCTTCAGATAACTAGGGAACTACATTGCACAAGATGTAAAACTTTACGAGGAAAAAATAATAATAAAGCAAACCTTTCTACAAATTCCAAATTAATAATTTTATACAGGAATGTGTACATTAGAAAGTCCCCCTGCAAATAACGCAAAGGCAAAGTCAGCTCGTTGGTTGATCAACAGAATATTTAAAGATCCATTTCCCGTGTGAGCGTAGTTGTGTGTTGAGAAATTTGCATACTGGAACTGCAAAGCACATGATACGTTAATTTTATTAGATGCACTTTATGCAGAAACGCTTTCTTTTGAATTAACAGTTTTCCCTCTAATATACATAGTTTCCCTCATATTCCATATGAAAGATGAATCTTATGCAGAAATACTTTCTTTGGAATTAACTGTTTGCCCTGTAATATACATAATCTAATTCATATGAAATATGAAATATGAATCTCCTATAAACATGCTTATTACCTTTATAGGTGCAGTACATAGAAATGGGACTTCATCTTTCTCCAGAGCATTATCATTTAAGCAGACAGAGCCACTGAAATATGTAACCGGATATGCTTGTTAGTTGAATAGATTCTATTTATGTGATGAGATCAAACTAAATGTGCATGAACCCAAACCATTTCTTTAATAGCAAACACCACCCTTTAATTTCATTTAGTTACCATCATATATTCTTCTTTCAAAGTTAAAAAATAGGGAAAATATTAAAAATCAAAGAACAGAATAGGTGATCATGGAAAAGAAATAATTGATAGTCAGATGAGAACTAAAAATATATTGGTTATCCTTTGCATGTTTTTTATCTGGAAACTGCAATGAAATATTAGTACTTGAATTTTGCTGGAGAGAAAACTCCAACCCAATCATCATCTGATGGAGAAATGTGATGGAATTTCACTGTCACCCACTCAGCTGTTTCACCCTGCAGATTCACAATGCAGTTGTAAAGAAGAGCATTAGTTTGAAAAGTATAATTTTCATAGCCTGTGAAAAATCTAGCTCTTCTTCTCAGAAAATATAATTTTTACAATAATCACCTATGAGGTAGGACTCTCCATGTAAAATCACAAGCAGTAAGTATTTACGAAAATAAAAGATACAAAGGTGCCAGCAAGGAAAAATAACTTAACAGGTGACATGATTCTTTACAATATTATGCTCCACATGTATACGTGAAAGGGGGCCTTTAATGCAAACAGAATGAGGACAATGTGGGATAATATTGAAAATCTCTGCAGCTTATCAAATAAAATTTATTTGGTGATGTCTGAATGAGAAACACTTGGATTCTATAAGTGATGGTGGAAGAAAAGTGGGTTATAATTGAGGTGCATTAAGGTGAACTGAAGCACATTTATGAAGCAAACTGTGGCATTTAGTTGATACATAACAGTTCAGCATTCATAGTTAACCACAAAGCATTTGAAAGAAATTTTGAGCAATAAGTAAATTCCATAGGTGTTGACGTGGTTTTTGTGACTACACCAACACAGAATAAAGTCGCCAACGGCTACCCTATCCTCTCTTGAACAAGGTTTCCTGCATGCTAAGATTGCGAGATAGATCATGCATTTAACTCCAAGGTTCCTTAAGTGCGAATAGTCTCAGTTGGCATGATGTGATTTTGTTGGTATTTCAAGGGGACTTACACAATTGTTCGACAACTTGACAGCAGATAGTAGACTAAGGGCTTTCATGCAATTTGGATGATTTGGCAAGTGAGCGCAAGTTTCCTAATTCTAACCAGAAATGAACTGAATTTAAAAGAGTGTAGGGCCTAAGAAGTTTATGTTCTATCTAAGGACGGGACATGGGATCAATCTTCGACAGACTTCGACCAAACTCTGCTCCGCCTCACGTTGGACAACTTACACAAAGTCGGTTCAATCTTCAAGGGAGTGGCAAGAGGTTTTCAAGTCACAGTTCAACATAAAGACACCATCAAGACGATGCATGCCAAGACGTGAACCACAACCGAAGTTAAGTTTGTAAAGTTTTCCAGTCGACCACACAAGGAAAACTTGCCGTCAGCAAGCCGCTAGTGGTATGGATAAAAAATGAAGTTATCTCGATTGACACCACAAATCCACAGCTAACATCTACTAGCATGAAAATGAAAACTACTCTACTTTAAGTTACTTGAAGTTGAAGGGATGAAGAAATCTTGCTAGCTACTTATAACAAAGATGAATTCACCATTCAATGAAAGATCTTTTATTACAATAGTTTTTCGCAACAATCTCTTACAAATTTTTCAAAGGAAAACTTTCCTTCTTCTTCAAACTACGCTATGCTAAGATATTACAACTAAAGTGTCTCTGCTCTACTCTCTACTCTGATCTCTAAGCTCTGCTTCTACTAAAATACAAATGAGGGGGACCCCCCCCTTTTATAGATGGCCAAGTCCAACGAACGGCTCAGATTACAATTGGCTGGATGGCCCAGATCGTGCCACCTCAGCCCTAAACAAGATTCACCCTAAAAACTGCCACCAAGAGGAGTGGGGTAATAAATGAGCCATTAATGGCCATCTTCCTTCTAGAAGATTCCAGCTTTGAAACGCGTTCACACTGCTCTTGATCTTCTTCTTGACGTTGTTCTTCAACTTCTTCTTTGTCACTTGAGTTATACTAAGTCTCAACACTTAGCCATTTTTCGCAACTTTTCTTCCTTCGTGGTTGAAATGTCATCTTGGATTATTTTCTTCATCGCTTCAAGTTATTGTGCTCCAGCCTTGACGTTCATCCTGCAAAACAGATAAAAAGAAGAGTATCAGAACACTTTATCATATAAATTTACCTTACTTGCTTGACTTTCATGCTTTGAACCTCCACGGTCTGAGTGATCTCTGGATATTACATTTCTCTAGCCAATCTTCTTCACGATTTTTCAACATCTGTAGGCTGAGGCAAATAACACCGGTGCATCATATTTTGATGCCTTAGACAAAATTCCTAATCTCCCTAAAATCATCTCTTAAAAGTGTTAGCTTCAACTGCATCTTCTTCACTTTTTTCAGCTGACATTTTATCCAACTTTGGCTCGAGCAAAATGTTTCATCAGGAACTCGATCAAAAATCATCTAGGCGATCATTTACAAATTCATCTGCCAAGGCATTTTATCTTCAACAACATCATTAATTCCTTGCCTTAGAAATTTTTTCAAATTTCCCTTAGGAAATTCATCAACCCGGTGCCCATCAAAATCTCCATCCTGAAAGCCTTGGCGAAGTGCAAAGGACCCTGAAATCCACTCCTTGTTGAAGATCTCCAATACCCAGAAGAAAATTTTCTCCAGAATGTGTCAAATTCATGGGTATACAACGAACGGGTTCATTTAATTTTCTTGAATTTTGAACCTTTGAAAATTAATTTTCAACAAAATTTAATCCATTTCTTTATCCCTGTGAGTATCCTGTTGCTCTGACTTAAAAATTTTCTTCCATCTCATGAAGCCGGTACATTCTGTCATATCCACAGCCAATTTTATTCATTCTTGAGAGAATTTCATTACTCCTCCAAGGTAGACATGTTTTTCCTAAGGTGATATTTAAATATCAATACTTAGGAAAATAAATTTTACCACTTCATCACTCAAGCCTAGGCGCATTTGATAGGAGGTATTTTAAATTTCAAAATTTTCCAACACCTTGAAATATTCCTCACATAACTTCTAGGCGCCTATAGAGGAGTCCACTTTAAACTTCCCACACTTAGAAATATTTTTATCTCTCCACAAATCAAAGGCGCAGTCAAGGGGTTGAGGTTCAAATTTTCCATACTTAGCATATTTCCTAGCTCAACGCCTTGGAATCTTTCACTTTGCATGCATCACGCCTTGGAATCTCCACTTGCCTTGTAATACCTTGAGGGCGCATATGGCTAGGCAAGCTTCTAGTTTTCATAACTTAGAAAATCTCAAGGACTTCCCCCCTTTGTTGGGCGCATTTTAAAGGGCGCACTTCAAATTTAAAACACTTAGAAAAATTTTCAAGTTCTTCTTCTCTTTCCAGGCGCATATGGAGGGGTCTTCTCCCAATTTTGCAACACTTTAGAACACTTTTAGCTAGCATACTACCTTGGCAAGGTGGGGTGCATTTCACCCCCTATACTTTCATCTTCAACCGCTTAGAAAAATTTCCATCTCTTCCTTGAAGCTAGGGCGCAAATGAGAGGGGCTACTTTCCATTTGCAACACTTAGAAATTTTACCCAACTTTCATTTGGAAAGGGCGCATTTCTACCATGGAGGTTCCACTTTTCATAACTTAGAATATTTTTCTTGCACCTTCACAAGCTAGGCGCATTTCATACCTTGCACTTTCATTTCTTCTCATTTAGAATATGCCATCTCCCCTCAAGGGCGCATTTGGAGGTAGCTACTTCCACTTTCAATGCCTTAACCAAATTTTTCATTCATCCTCAAGCTTGGGCGCATCTAGTAGGCTGAGCTTTCAATTTCTAAGCCTTAGAAATTTTTTTTACTAACTCACACAAGTCAGGCGCATCTAGGGGGTCCTCCTGCCATTTACTAATACTTAGAAAAATTTTCATGCATCTTGTTCCTTAGGGCGCATTTGCTAGGTAGCACTTCCACTTTGAACACTTAAACAATTTTCTAACCTCCCTAGAAGTCAAGGCGCCAGTCAAGGGTCAAGCTTCAAATTTAAGCACTTAGAATATTTTCAACCACTTCTTCCATGATGGTGCATTTGGAGGGGTGAGGTTTCAATTTGAAACACTTAGACTTCAAATTTCACTACCTTAGAAAATTTCTTCATGACTCTTCAAGCTTGGGCGCATTTAGCCCCCTGGAGCTTCCATTTTCATTCCCTAGAGAAATTTCTAACTCCCCTTTCAAGTGAGGGCGCATTTTGGAGGGTAGGCTTTCATTTTTAACTTGCCTTAGAAGTTTTCAAGCTACCTCTTGGCACTTGGGCGCATTTTGAGTGTCAAGCTCCAAATCTTGAAGACTTAGAAATTTTTTAGCAATCTTCAACTGCAAGGGCGCATTTTCATGCGTGAGCATCAAGTTTTGAGGACTTAGACAAATTTCTCCATGGTACCCTTCTCGAGCTTGGACGCATTTTGCCCTCAAAGCTTCAAATTTCAAGTGCTTAGAGAATTTCCACCAACCTTCAGCTTTTAAAGGGGTTCTTCACTGGCTGGACTTGAAAATTTATCAATTTCAATGAATTTTATGCTTTTTGCCTAATTTAGGGTGACTCGATCATGCTAACCCTAATTTGCTATTTTTAGAAAGTTTGTCAATTTTGCACTTCAAGCTAATTTCAAGTTCCCAAAAAGGCTGGATTTTGCTTTGTCTGGATCCTAGTGACATGATTGAGCTGCTGGTGCCCGGTACCTTTATGCCTCTGCTATTTTTAGCAACCTGCTAAAAATAGTAAATGTTCAGAATAAGCTCAAATTTCATGTGCCGAATGCCCGAAGTGTGGTGATCGTGGCTAGATTTTACATTTGCATGGCTGTCGTGTTATGCCCTTGATTTTAGGAAACCCTAATTCTTCTGCATAGGCCTGCTAAAAATAGTAAGTGCTTGATTTTCGAATCTCTGTAGCTCCGTTTGGTCTGAAATTCGAACCATGGGGTCCTCATCACTTATTTGACTTGTACCTGCTGATGCCTTGCGCTAACCTGCTATTTATAGCATGTTTCTGGAGGTGGCTTACTATTTATAGTAACTGCTTGCTTCTGAGACTTCCACAACTCCGTTTGACTTGAAATTTGAATGACGCGCTCCTCACCACGTGACCTGCCCGTTAACGTCGGCGCCTGCTACTGACCTTCTATTTTTAGCCTGTTTCTAAAATGACTTACTATAAATAGTAAGTGCTCCGTTTTCCTTCAAATTTTATCAGCAGATAGCTTGAGAGATGCTGATTGCGGTGGTATACATCGGTTTTCGAAAATTCTGACTTTTTACGCCTCTTTTTGGGTCTGAAGCTGGAAACCCTAATTGGTCTTGCATGCGTATCAAATGACCTCCGTTTGTCCTCGTTTCTATTGCATTGTGATCAGTTCGTGATTCTGAAGTGCTGGGAGGCCGCCGCCGGGATGCATCTGCTAAAAATAGCAAGTTGTTGAAGGAGTGATTATCTCTGTTTGCATTTCATATCATCGCGAAGCTCTCGAAAAACCCATAAGGAATATGCAGACATGCAAAGAAAACCCTGACATGCAAACCCTGAAAATAGCTTCTAAAGGCTGAATTCTGAAAGTTGGTATCTCATTTTCATGTCACACCATCGCGAAGGTCTCCAAAAACCCAGAAGGAATCTCCAGACATGCACTAAAAAACTCTGCATATAGACCCTGAAATTGGCTCCGGAAGCTGAACTGCTAAAAATAGTAAGTTGTCTGTTTCAGCTCAAATTTAACCTGTGAGTAGCTTGATGTGCTCTGGACGTAGCGTGATTGTCGGATTCACAAAAATGCTGAAGGATTTCCTGTAATTGCACACTTACTAAAAATAGTAAGTACTCAGAATCTGATGAAATTTCAGTGAAAACCTGCAGGAAACATACTGACACCAATGTTAGCCTCAGATTTCAATTTATTCACCCCGTTTGACCACAAATTGGTTGGAAAGTTCAAAACCCTAATTTTCGGACTTGGCCAAAATTCACATTTAAACTCAATGACGGGCACAATCCTCGAAAGGCAGACATCAGAAAAGAGACAGAGAGAGAGAGAGAGAAAAACCAAAGCCAAAAAGACCAGAATGGAGCCAAAATTAGGGGTCCCCATCTTGAATGGGGGCGATGTGTGAAAAGGTCACAACAATAGGGCTAAAAAGTGAGGCGACATGATTAGTAAGGCAGAGAAGTGAAAAAGAAAGTTGTTTGCTGAGCACTGAAGAGAACAAGATGTGCTGAAGTGACTAGAGTCTGAACCACAAGGACGCCAAGAAGAATAATGTAAACAAGGGGACACTGTGCACTAAGAAACCCTTAGGAAGGATCAGCAACTGACCAACCAGCAGGATGAACATGCAAGGAGGTATCACCTTCTCCTTAAAGCTATTAGGGTTGCAAGATCACATAAAAACATCTATAGAGAGATAGAGAAGTTCAGTGTCAAGGAATGCAACCATCTCAACCTCCATGATGTTCAGCTATTTATTGACCCTATCACCAAACCCTATATAATTCCTTAAGGACAAAAGAGAAACATCCATAAATGCCAAATAGGGGCTGACTCATACAAGGGTCTTAGACCAACACGAACTCCCATACTTTAGAAAGATGAATACCTTGGTGCAGTCCTTGTTCAGTAGGTTCAAAAACAAGATGTACCTACTCAATGTGATGGTAGTTAATCCACACACAATATTGAAGCTAACTGGTCTTGCATATGCCTAGATGTAAAGTAAAGATGACACACCTTTGCAAGACCCAAACGAACAACAATTGTCTACACAATGGACAACCTAGAAAATTTACACATTGGTCAGTTATAGAAGAACATCTCGATCGATAAGATGACTAATGTACAATAAGGATTACATGATGTCATAATGCAATCAATATTTTGCACAAAGCATGGATGAATGTAACCACTATTCATGGCAACCACACTCACTTCAACTACTCAACTATCTCACCAATGAGATTATTCAAAAGACAGTGAAATCATGGGATGAGAGTACTACTTTGAGCTTTGGTTTACTCCTTGTCCTTCATGTTTTGTATTCTATTACAAGGTCATTATTAGAGAGGCTCTCATGGGAGAGAACCATGATCTCCCAATATCAAGATTTTGGAGCTTCTTTGTGGAGAGAACCAAAACACAGATCGATCCAAACACAAGCATCAACAATAGATGGAAGAGTAGACTCAAGAATATGGCTCTAGTAATCTTGACAAAGTCCCCCAATGAGAATTTTTTTGTGAGATACTAATTATGATTTTGGTGTAATAAGTATGCTGATTGATATATTTAGTATGCCGATTGATATATTTGAACCATCTACATAGTAATAAGTAGATTGCGCCTTGAAGGTTGTTTTGTGGGACCCACACTTGAAAAAGATTAATTGGTATTAATCTGCAGTTGTTTTAGGGAACCTTTTCTGACATTAAAATCTAATTACCAACTGCTGTTTATTATACTATTTACTTGAAGTGAGCGCAGTTTGAAAGAGGAAGATGTGGGTACTTGAAGATAATAGTATAATAATACTATTGCTGCTGTTGAATGTGCATGCCTTATCCATGTTTTCATTTAAATATTTAAAATTTCCCTATATATTTAAAATTATCCCTATATTTTATATAGCTGTCCCCCCACTGTCCCCAAATTTGGCCTCAATATCCGGAAACTTGGGGACTCATCCCACCGTCCCCTACCGTCCCCGTCCCGGAAACTTGGGGTAACACTGTTTTTCTATCATTCACCCAACAGGATGGTAGGATAAACTATGCTCTGATACCACTGTAATATGTGGCCCTGTTTGCCTTTGTTTTTTTTTTTGTTTTGATGAATGTTTTGTGATATATTTGCAATGTTTGATACAACAATATAATGCAGCAAAATAGAAGATATTGCAATTTTCAACTCAAAAACTGAACATTACATAGGGAATACACAGCTGAAAATTCCAAACTTTTATATCAACTTAGATACTCAGTATTCACAAAATATCGACAACCCAGTTCAAAAATATCCCCTATTATCTAAAACAAGAATACCCAAAAAATTTGGGAGTTACAAACCATGAACTCACAGGCAAGTTATGCCTTGAAACCCTCTAAAAATGGATACTAGTTGCAAGTAACACCTCCAATGGAGGAAATGATTCCAACACAGTGCTCTCACGCCTATCAATATATGCCTTTCAAACTTCATGCCAAACCTCTAAAAAACACCCATGATAGCAATATATATATATGTGTGTGTGTGTGTGTGTATCATTTGTCCAACTACCCAAGCAATGACAATCTTCCTTCAAATCCCACAACCTGAATATGCTTTATCAATCAACAATGCAAACCCTTGAATATGTAGTAAGATGGCGGCCAGCTATAGGAAACCCTACAATCCCAATATTTGCAATATTAAAAATCTCCAAATCCTACATCCAGATCAGCATGGATTGACTTATACATTAGCAAGTAAATCCTTCCAATTCAATCAATATATCTTCCAATTTCCTATTGATTCCTTCGAACCCCGAATATTAAATCTCTCCTGTAAATCAGTGAAGCACAAGCACAACCTCTGAATAAAGTTGTTTAAAAGTTGGCTTGGGAGATCTTTCACTCTGCACCAAGCTATTCTTCCTGAGGGATTTCCTCCTCAAAAAGTTGTGTTTCCAAACTCTCCAGTCTCTTGCAAAATCCCTTATCAAAATAATCTTCTCAACAATGAATGAATGTGCAAATGAGCTCCAAATGGATTTTTATAACTCCCACGCCCTAATTTGCATTTGAGTTATATTTCATTTAATTTACTTTTTTTCCCACCTTATAACTCCTTTTTTAATTTGCACTTAACTTTATATTATAAAGTGCACTTTAAAAACATTTATATCCGACTTTGAATAAAGTCCTTTAATATATTATAATAACACATGAAGTTAATTAATTTAAATTAACATTATTAAAATTAAATACATAGGACTGTTGAATACCAAAATGTCTCCAGGATATAAATATGCCATCACATCCAAAATAGTAACTCTACCAATTGACCATACCAATGATTTATTATAAATAGTAAGTATAGATGAAATGTCCATGTGACTTACTAAAAATAGTAAGTATGGTTAAAATGACTGAATAGCTTCTACGAACTCCCTAGTAAACACTGGGCTGGGAAAAACACTAATTGAGCTCAAAAAGGTTAGATTGAAAAAGGTTAGATTGAACAAGTCCGCAATGCCCTCAAAGGGCCCCCTAACCACCTGATTAGTCCACAGAACCAAGTGATGGACTAACCACTGCGATTGACCACTACCTAAGAAAAATGGGACATTATATAAAATTTAAAAAATAATTGCTAATGTTTAAACCCGAATGGCCTTATTTTTTGTAATAAATTGTGCCCTAGTTTGCAAATTGTGGCCCTATAAGACATGTTCTTCCCATAAGAGTGGTAAAAAAATTGTTGACGACTACAACTTGAACAACTAAAACAAATCTTCATGCTTCTACAAAACTCATGATTTTTGTGTTGATGCAAATAGATTTTTGGTGACTTCGTGACACGAAAGACTTTGTGATTCCTCCACTCATTTGGCCACAACTGGTCTGTTTTATCATTATGCCAACAATAAATCTGCAACTATTGTATTTTCTTACTATTTTTACAACTTCGGGTGATTGGAAAAGGTCATGACTAGTAAAAATCATATGCCCATACTGAAAACTTGACACTGTTGCTTTCCTTATTTATGACTCTTGCAAAATTCAACATGGAAGAATGGTCATGTTATGCCTTGCATAACCACCTGTTGATGTGTTTTTCGTGACCGCACCAACGCAGAATAAAGTTGCCAATGGCTTCCCTATTCTCTCTTGCTCAAAGTATTCCGCACGCTAAGATTGCCAGAAAGTTCGTGCGTTCAACTCCAAGGTTCCTTTAGTGCGAATAGGCTCAGTTTGGCTCGATGTGATTTTGCTGGTATTTCAAGGGGACTTACAGAATTGTTCGGCAGCGGAGAAAGGAATTCAAATGCTCGAAAAATTTATCTATGAAGTGCGGGTTTCCTATTCTAACCAGAAAGTACTGAATTGAAAAGGGTGTAGGGCCTAAGAAGTTTATGTTCTATTCTAAATGCAGGATATGTGGAGCTTCACTTCAATAGACTTCAACCGGATTTCACCTAGCCTCCGTCGGACAGCCTCAGCAAAATCGGTGCAATCTTCAAAGGGGATAGCGAAAGGTATTCAAGTTATAGTTTAACATACATACACCATCAGAACAACGCATATAAGCATGTAAACCACAACCGAAGTTAAACACAAAATAATCTCCAGTCGACCACGCAAGGCGAACTTATCATCAACAAGCAGCTAGTGGTATGGAATAAAGCGAAGCTATCTCAATAAAACACCACACACCAAAATAAGCTACTTGCATGAATTTAATCTACTTGGATACGAAAGGAAGAAGAAACCTTGCTAGCATTTCATGACAAGGCGAATTCCATCATCAATGAAAAGATCTATTATCATAAAATGTGTTACACAACAATCTCTTCAAAAGTTTTCAAAGGGAAAACTTTCTTTCTTCTCCAAATTATGCAAAATGCTCTACAATGCTACACTATCTAGCTCTAATACTAATACTCTCTCAATGTCTACTGTCTACTATCTAATCCTAATGAATTACAAATGAGGGGGACTCCCCCTTTTATAGCTAGCCAAGTCCCAAGAGACGGCTAGGGTTACAATCAATAGAGTGGCCAGAATCGTGCCACCTCGGCCCTAAATAATATTGCCCTAAAACCGCCACAGAGGAGAGTGGGGTAATAAATGCGCCATAATGTCCACCATCATCCTTCTAGAAGATTCCATTTGTAGACGCGTTCACACTGTTCTCGATCTTCTTTCTTGGCGTTGTTCTTTGATTTCTTCCACTTGAGGGTTTTCATCTTCGTCACTTCGAATTATACTAAGTCAATTTCTTGCAACTTTTTCTTTCTTCATGTGAAACTCGTAACTTCATCTTCCTCTGAAAGTTGTAATATCATCGCGGATCACTTAAATCATCAATGCTTGGCCTCAACATTTCTCCTGCAAAACAAGCAAGGAGAGAAGCATTAGAATACTTCATGATATAAACTCAACTTACTTACCAAGATTTTCACGTTCCATCTTCTTCACGTTCAAATTCTTCATGCCTTAGAAACTTTTTCAACCCATCTTGTATTTTGCCTAGTGTACTTCACTCTGATATTTCATTTAACTCTGGCTTGAGAAGAAATTCCTTCATCAGGAACTCGATCAGACATCATATAGGCGATCACTTTCAAATTCATTGTCCGAAGGATTTCACCTTGAAAACATATTTTCTTCATTTTGCCTTAGAAAATTTTCAAGTTTCCCTCTTAGGAAATTCATCGACCGGTGCACTGATTAAATTCTTCACTGAAAAAGTGTCGGCGAAGCTCAGAAGACTTTGGAAATCCATTCATCATCACAAATGTTCAGTACCCAGAAGCAAATTTTCTTCAGAACGCCTTGAATCCATGGGTACCCAACGAACGGGTTCATTTAATTTTTCAATTTTGAACCTTAGAAAAATATTATTCCGCCAATTTGAATCCGTTCTTCATCCGTGATTGTCCTGTGTTGTTCTGACTTGAAAATTATTTATCAACCTGTGCAACTGGCATTCTCTGACTTCACCTCAGGCAATTCACTCGGGTTTTAGGAAAATTCATCACTTCACCAGACTTAGGCGTTTTCCTTAAGGGAGAAAATACTTTGTGCCTTAGAAAATTTTTGACCACCTTGAAAATTTTTCCTTAGGAAAATTTACTCAACTCTGTCCACCTTGCCTGCGAGGGAAAATTTTAGTTCATCAACTTACTTAGAAATTTTTTTCTTGAAGGCGCATCACACTTAATTTATTTTTCATCTGGCATGCATTATTCATCCTTTGTATTTTATTCTCTATAAAATTTCCAACGCCCTAGCAATCATCTTGTCACTCATCTTATATTTTATTTCACACTTGAGAAGAATCACGCCTTAGCACTCACAAGCCTAGCAATGTTTTATTTTCCATCAGCCACCACCTTACACACTTGGGCGCACATTATGCTTGTGGAAGAATAATATTTCTAACGCCTTCCTTATTTTGTCTTCACATGCCCCCTTTTGGGCGCATTTGGCCATGCAAGAAGGATAAAGTTTCCCACGCCCAGCCTTTTGACTTGTTGACCCCTTTTAAACATGGGCGCACTTAGGCATATGAGGTGGACGAGATTCTTTGACCTTGTTGACTTTCTCTCCCCTTGAGCGCATTTTGATGTGTCTAGTGGATGAACTCTCTCCAACGTCCTTGGGTGACTCTTCACCTCCCACTTTTTGTCTTGACTTGAGCTAGTTTGGGCGCATTTTTCCCATGGAGGAGGATGAAGATGTTTGACCCCTTTGACCAGCTTGTTGTTGGGCGCATTTTGAAGGGGGTGGAGGATAAACCTTGACACTTAGAAATTTTCCATGCTATCCACATCCCTTGGGCGCATTTTAGCCATGGTGGAGGATGAGAATCTTTTGACTTGTTGACTTTTTCTCTCCTTTTGGGCGCATTTCACCCCAGCTGCAGGATGGGCGCATTTGGAGGGGTGAGGAGGATAAGTTTAAGACTTAGAAAAATTTCCAGCTCTCATGCTTCAAGTTGGGCGCATTTTGGCCTGGCTACTGGATAAAAATCATTGACTTCTCTTTGACTTTTGTACCTTGGGCGCATTTTGCCCCCTGAGCAGGATGAACGCCATACTTTGAAATTTTATGCCTCTTCATCAATCTGGGCGCATTTTGCCAGGCCTGCTGGACGAAACTCCAGACTTAGACAAATTTTCATCATCCTTCGCCAGTATCGTGCCCTGCTATTTATAGTAAGTCTTCTCAATTTTGCACTTCTGAAGCTCGGATCAACTTGAAATTTCAAACATAGCTTCTTCATAACCCTATCAACCCGTCGACACTGCCACTTTTAGTCATCCTGCTATTTATAGCCTGTTTTTGAAGGTGGCTTACTATAAATAGTAAGCTCATGTTTCTGATAGCTCCCAAGCTCCGATCGAGTTGAAATTCGAATGAGGCGATCCTCACCACGTAACCTTACGGCTGACACTGACGCATGCAACTGATTTACTATTTTTAGCATGTTTCCAATTTGACTTACCATAAATAGTAAGTGCTCCGTTTGACCTGAAATTTCACCAGCAGATAGCCCGAAGGACGCTGATCGCGATGGTTTACATCGGTTTTCAAAGAATTTGACTTTTGATGCCTATTTTTAGGCTCCAAAGCTGGAAACCCTAATTCGCTTTGCATGCGTATCAAAAGATCTCCGTTTGCTCTCGTTTCTGCGGCACTGCAATCGGCTCGTGAACCTGAACTACTGGGAGGCGGCTGCCGGGGCATACCTGCTAAAAATAGCAAGTTCCTTACTGAGTGGGAATCTCCGTTTGCATGTCACACCATCGCGAAGCTCTCAAAAAACCCATCAGGAATCACCTGACATGCAAAGAAAAGCTCGACATGCAAACCCTAAAAATAGCCTCGGAAGGCTGAATCCTGAAAGTGATCATCTCGACTTGCATGTTACATCATCGCGAAGGTCTTGAAAAACCCAGAAGGAATATCCAGACATGCAAAGAAAATCTCTGCATCTGGACCCTGAAATTAGCCCTGGAAGCCAGACTGCTAAAAATAGTAAGTTGTCCGTTTTCGCCCAAATTTGGCATGCAAGCAGTCTGATACACTCTGAATGCAGTGTGACTGTAGGGATCTCAAAACTGTTGACGAATCGCCTGTAATTTCACACTCACTAAAATTAGTAAGTACCTTAGAATCGGATGAAAATTCGCTGAGAGCCTGCTGGAAACATGCTGACAACAATGTTAAGCTCAATTTTCAATTTACTCACTTTATTTGACCTTGGACTGACCAGAAACGATGAAACCCTAATTTTCAGACTTGGTCAGTTTCACACTTAAACTCACTGACGAGCGCAACCCCGGAAAGACAGATAGTAGAAAAGAAAGACAAGGACAAAACAAACGAAAAGTGAAGCCAAAATTAGGGGGTCCCCATTTGCAATGGGGCGATGTGTGAAAAACGTCACAACACCACCCCTGTTTAAAATGGGTCCCCCTTTGTTCTGTTCTATTTCCTTTGGCCTTTTGTTTTTTGCCTTAGGCGTTTTCAGTTTTGTTCTAGCAGACGCGGGACCGGAACCGAAACCGAACTTTGGAATTTCTCCTAAGTTCTGGTTTCCGTTCCGTTCCCGGTTCCGGTTCCGCCCCTTCGCGTTTGTTGTTTTTGTTCTGGCGGGCGCGGGACATGGAACGAAACTGAACTTTGGAACTTTTTTTTCTAAGTTCTGGTTTCCGTTCCGTTCCCGGTCCCAGTTTTGCTGGGCTTGTTTGTTTGTTTTGCCTTTGTTCTTTACGATTGGTCGTGGGGTGCTGTCTCCCCTTGTTTTTCTTCCTTTTTTTCGTCCTTTTTCGTCGTTCTTTGTATGTTGTCGGAGGCGGGTTCGGGATGGAATCCGATCCTGAAACTTTGAAAAGTTTCAGTGTCGGATTTGGTTCCGTTCCCGCCCCCGTTGCGGTTTGCCCGGGATCGGTTTTTGCTCCGATCCCGCCTGCGTTTTTTTTGTGTTTGTTCCTCGTGTTTGGTCTCGATTCCTTTGATTTTTGCGGACGTGGAGCCAAAACGTGGGCTGAACTTGGAAATGTTGGTTATTTCCATGTTTTGTTTCCATTCCGACTTTGGTCCCGGTTCCGGTTTCATCTTGGCTCCGCCCCCGCCGGTATTAAAGGAAAGTATGTTTCTGGTTTGGATTTGGTCCCGCCTCTGCCAGAGTCGAGTTTTTTCTAAATTTAATTAAATGAAGGATATATGAAAGGTAGGATGAATGATGATGTTTCTATGCTTTAGAGGACTAATGAAGGCATTGTTTTGCAGGGTTAAGGCATGTGGAGAGCATCTGATGCTGTTTCTCAAAGAGGTCAACCCGCGAAGGTTCCAGGCCGAGAAGAAAGTCGTTCAAGAAGAATCGCATGTCGGTGAGACACTAGCCATGTCTCCCCGATGCTACAATGCTCCATTGACACTATCGGCATGACTTACAACTATCGACAAGAGGTCATAACGAGCTGCAAGAGTCTCCCCTACACCCAGCATGAACACATCCATCGGCGAGACCAACAAGTCGGAGCAAGGTCTTGGCGAGCCTCCATGTCACACCGACTTTGCTTTTTCAGGGGTTTCACGTCAGTAAGCTTGAGGCACATTTTCCAACAACGTTCACTGGAAAAAGTAGATCGACATTAATGGAGATACCCCTGGAACATTTAAAGCAGCTCTATGGGAGCAGTTTTCAAGGTCAAGGATAGAACGTGTGGAGTCTTAATGGCAGACACGAGGGCTGCGAGTTAGTGGTGGTGGTTGTAAAAGATCTGGAAACCATGCCTGAAGGAGATCTTTCGCCGACTTGAGCAGGGTATATGCATTTAATGCATCCTTGACTTTTGTTCCAAACTCTTCTAGAGCCAATTCCTTCTATGACCGACTTATTTTGTAAACCCTAAAACAGTGGCCGACGCATTTTTGGCGTGTTTTGTATATATGGCACTTTTGCCTCTTTGTAAAAGGGGGATATATAGATACACAGAGATATATATTTTTATATAGAGATATTTTTTTTGGGAGAGGATCCTTTTTTTATCTTCTTCCTTTTGGTTAAGAGTTAGCAGGTTAGGGTTAGAAGATAAAAAATAAAAAAAACTCGAGAGCAGAAGTAGAGTAGAAGTTAAGTTCAGCAGGAGGAAGTAATGTATCTTCCAGATTCTCTTAGTATAGGTGGAGATAATTCGAAGACATGGGTTTTCTGTACATTGGTGATCTTGCCAGATTTGTAAATGTTGTTTATCTGTTTCACCAAGAATAGAAGTAGTCAGATTTAAATCTACTTCATATTGTGCTCCAGAATGGTATTTATCTTGGGTTAATTATTTAATTTGGAAAGCTTTCAAGGAATGAAATTTTATCTTATGTTTTGTTTAAATGATGATTTGCAATCTACTGTTAAAAGTTTGCACTGTGAATGAATGAAACTGTGTATTAATTACAAGTCAACTTTATTCTGCAGTTTTAGTTTAAGGATTTCTTGGAAGGCAACAAGTCTGATTAGTTAGATGAATCAACATTCTCGTCAGTTTAAAAACTTGAATCTATCTTTTTCTATTTCTGTAAAACCACCGGTTAAAGTAGGGTTCAAATATATGCTTGATCTTATAACAATCTAGAAGCTCAATACCAGTAGGCCCCTTGAACATTACAGCCATATTGACCACTTCGTGAAACAACAACATTGTGAACCAACATCAAAGACCTTGGGAGGTGATCAGTTTGATTGTTGATTGTCTTTTTCAGGAGAGGTGAGATATTTCACTTTTATCTTACCTACATGTTGTGGGTCAACTTGGCACCATCAACAGGTCACAACTAGACTTTACACAACCTATGATTTTCTTCATGCAACGTGCCTGGGATAAAACCCTCACTCTAATACCATATTGAGAAAACAATTACTAACTCTATAATATTATTAGATATTGGAATGAAGATTACAGTGAGGTTCATCTCCTTATAAAGAGATTGAGAAATGTAACTAACAATTAAATACATGGCACTTGTCCACAACCCTAACACTAATAATACTATTAGTGATTCTAACACACCACTAAGTCACTACAATGACTTGATTACAAGGGTAATACTTATATGCTAACATCCAATAGATGCCATCTATTAGGGGGGTCAATCCCCTACCATTCCAAGCTAGGAAATTCATAGTTCCTATAGAAGGATTTTCACCCTCCCCCCTTTAATAGTATCCTCATGTTATAGCTAGAATCTTGAGTTGATGAAATCCTTTCTCTTTGTCCCTTTTTCTAGTTTTAGATGTCATACCCTTCCTTTTAGATAGCATGTCTACTTCAAGTTTCTTTTAATTCTATTTTTGGAGTGACATCAAATGAGATCATTCTTTGAAATTTCTTTCATCGACATCAATCAAAGCAACAATCTCTTAGCTCAACTTGAAATTTCTTTCATCGACATCAAAGCAACAACCTCTTAGCTCAACTTGACTTAAATCGATCCCCTGATCCTATCTAGTTCTTGAGTTGTATCCCTTGTCCTAAAGGTCATATAGTTAGATAGTGGCCAAGCTATACTTGTGACCCAAAAATATTTAGATAAACACTCATGTTGAAGTGGTTGTGAGATCAATCATGTTGTGAGGGGATTCTTCAGTGAAGCTAGATGGAAGAGAGGAGGAAATAGTGGAAGAAAGTCTACGAGTGATGAATTTTACATTAGTTAAACTTGTTCGACAACTTCAAATTGCATACAAACTTGTCATGATGTGAACATAGTGCAGCACATGGTTTCATACATGAAATATCCCTCTTACAATTTTTTTCAATTTTCTCACAAACACTTCACCCGTTAGCGTTAGCAAAACCAAATAAACTAGCTGAAAGGAACCCTTTCACTTTCTGATCACCCAAATCCCAATGTGGGAAAGGTGAGAGCATATGGTAGAAAGGGGATCATTAGCTTGTAAAACTGAAACTGCTGGAAAGTACATTGAAAAGACGGCTTAACCAATCAGAATATGATGCAAATACAACTCAAACACTTATTCAGTGGGAGTATATTGATGGCTTAGCCAATCAGCATGATGATGAATTACAAAGTACTGAAAAGTAAAGTATGGGTGGCTTGCCAACCCCTTCTGCTTGGTCAGCGGGAAATAGAGAAAAGTAAATACTGAAAGTATGTTGGCGTAACAATTAGCACCTCTGGAGTGCGAGTTGGTACAGATAGCTATGCACAGTGCATAATGTATGCTCTTCAAATTAGGAGGGGAAGTTCCCTCTTTTCCTAATATGCGTTAAAAAGTAAAATACTCTAAATCCTATCTTTTTGACTCAGCTGGAAGAGGCAGAAGGTTAAGGAAACCAAGAATGTTGCAGCTAAGGGTTTTCTCTGGTTTTGCAGATCTTAACTACAACTAAACTTAATGATTTTAATCTATCCTATTCCCTCAAGAAAAATAGAGCATGAGGAATTAGGCGTAGAAATGTTTTAGATGATAAACTCTATAGTAGGATTTCCAAGGAGGAGGGACCCCTATCTGAGGCGTAGGTTGATATGAAGTTTATTGGGCATGACATCAAACGATAAGCTCAATTACTAAATTTCCAAGGAGGAACCCCTATCCGAGGCGTAGATTGAAAAAACAACTATTAATCACAACATAAGATAGAAAACTAGGACATCAAATTGCATTGGCGAGACACGCATACAATAAATGATCACACTAGCAACTATATTTAACTAAGATGAACAAATACCATAATAATAACATCCACGCAAGGTGGCGCAGCCATTTATTATCACAGTAAAAGCTCGTGAACAGATACAGAACAACAATATTTTAGGCAAGGTGGCTCAGCATATCTTACTATTGCGTGCAAAAGTTAATTACAAATGAGCAAAGAGCTCTTATTTATAGACATCAAAGGTGTAGGGAACCCTAAAATCACCTTGAGTCAACTACAGTCTTGCGAGCATGCAAGATCTTATTGCTAACCCTAAATGTATGCAACTATACAGTTAACTAGAAAGCTACCATTAGCTAATTGAAAAAACTAAACTAAATGGACATGTGCAACATGCACGTCCTTATTGAAATGAAAACTAAATGAGAACTCCAACTGTACATAGATGATTCGTCAATGTTGTGGTGTGGGGCGTCAGTGCAGGTTGCTGGCCATCCTGGGTGTGGCCTCATCTCTGGCCGTGTGTCCTCCTGTGATCACGGCTCTAAAAGTTTCTCGCTTTGCTCTTAGCCTCATCAAATGCGGTGGCATGGCTGTAGGTTGGTCTAGCTTACATTAGCGGGCTCTCACGAGAAAATACCATGGATGAGCACGCACGCTCTTAGATAGCCGACAGAAGCGACACTCTTGCCCTCGCAGCGATGCGGCGGGAACAGAGACGAGGTTGCCGTTCGATCGTCGGGTCCGGTCAGTCCATTCCATTCCATGTTCATGGGTGTTGTACCTCAATTGATATAACTCTGTGAGTATGAAGCAGCCCCTTGTGACGAACTCTTTTTCCTAGTCTATCAGGTGCTATACAGCTGATTAAGCTGATTCTACTCTGTTGGTAGCTCTATGGGAGCAAGGCAGTGACATTTTCAGTTCTATGTACGAGGTTAGAGATATACTGACGAAGTTGTTGGACCTTAGCCTTGAGGGCTTCCTTGTCTTCCCCGTCTTTTATCACTCTATCCTTTATACTATCCGTTGCAACCTGAAGGAAATCAACCTTTGCTTGGCGTGTGCTTCTACCAAGGTTGACCTTTATCACATCGAAGTCTTCAACTTCTACCTCATTCAAGTTCTTTCCCTCTTGGGGTGAAGCGATCTCTATTATGATTTCCTTGTCAGCGTTCCTCTCTACATGAAATGGCTTCTTTATTCTCTTATCTGGTGTGTCCTGGTAAACATGATCGAAATCTGAGAAGTCAAGTTTGTAGGATGGCTGCCTCCTCTTCCTACCCAGCTGATTCTCAAGCCAAGACGAGTCTCGACTAATCTCACTGGAAGGGTCGGCGCTAGTCATAGGAAGTCCTGAGGAACACGAATGTGTAGACGTATTGCTACGCGGTGGCGAGTCTAGTTCCAAATCAATGTGAACTGGAACTGGAGACTGTTGTGGTGTTGGTGATGGCATGGGAGGTTGTACCTTTGGTTTTGGCATGCTCTAAACTGTATTCACGGCTGTCTCCACATGTGTTTCTGCAACAAGTGCCTTCCCTTTTGAATTCTCAGACACTTTGTTTCCTTTAGGAGGATTACTCCTTTTCTTTTGTTTTGGTTTTGACGAGGATGGCAGTAAAGATTCCACCGGTGGAGGATCTGTACTTGGCATGACTTCCCTCCTTGTCTTCTTGCTTTCCAAGTAGAGTATACTATTCTGAATGACTCTACTTGATCTCTCTTTGATATATGAGTATTCCTTAGCAAACCAATCGACAGCTGGAAGTGGTTGCGTATCAACTTGTTCTCTGAAGAATTGAGGAAGTGTATCCCCATCATCATTTGACAATCCTCCCACATCCTCTGACATGAATACATAAATCTGCAAGAGGGTGAACTTGTTGTAGCTGCACCGGCGCACCTCGAACTCGTCCTCGCAGTTGACCTAGTAATTCTCCATAGAAGGCTTGTGATAAGAGCGACCGCCAAGGCATGTTGAATAATGACTCCAAGGGTCATACGAGCGTGTGTCAACGAGGTACTTAAGATTAAGTTTCTCTAACTCACAACCTACAGCCTTGGCGTCAACTGCTGTCTTGCATCTCTAGATTCCCATTTGTAATGGAAAGTTGGCAACGGGCTTGTGCTTGTGACGCAGACGCGAATGAACATCGTGTAATTGCCTCATAAATTCCATGAAAACCGTCTTATCCGAAGGATAACGAGGTAGCATGGCTGATTTCTTGTATATCCGTAGACGCGGATGTAGGTGTAGGTAGGGAACTGAATGAGCCAGTCTGCCCATTCTACCATTGCTACTTTGCCAACTGCTGAGATACAAACATGCAATTCTCGGTCTAGGTTCCTCACTGTGTACATTAAGAATGCTTCTTACACACGCTTGAAATGTCGCTCGGACTTTGTGAACTCAAGCTGGTTGTAGTATTGATGAACCTTTTATACACTGAGAATCCCCACTGTGTTCAATCCTCTAAACTGACCCTGATAAGCAATCATGTATACGAGATACGAACACATATGAAATTGATGGGCAACCAGGAAACCAGTAATCTACTTGTGGAGAACGCTGTTGATCAAAGAGGCCTAGTCATAATGCTCTCGCTTGGAAATAATTTAAGCAATGATGCAGTACATCCAAGGCTGAAATTTGTGAGCATTGACGTGACCGGAAACACGATTAAGAAGAGTGATCAAAATCACGTACTCATCTTTGAACTCTCTGCAACCCACATTGTTTGACAATTTAACTTTCTTTTGTTTTAACCACCTTTCTACCATTTTCCTCTGACACATGTCCTTATCAGCGTTGAATGCTTTTTCACACTAATCCATGGTAATGACCAAATTGTTCAGATGTTGAGTAATACCAAAACACCTCTCAACATCCTGGGGCTTGAGACTGCAAATTACTTGTCCATCTGTTGATTGAATTTCTCGGGCAGTAGAATTGTAATGCTTGACACAAGACATCACAAATTCTATGCAATGAACTGAAATAGGGAGTGAAGCCACCTCTAGCAACCCGGATTCTTTGATGTTTTGAAGTATTACTTGATTTATTTTAATCAGATCCAAGATAGCCTCTGGAAGCACCTTATGCAAATCCGTGTCAACTGTACCGATGAAGTCATGAATTAAGACTGACTTAGTCTTGAATTCGATCTGTGTGTACTTCATTTTGAAAAACTCGCCTATTGACTGTAAACATGGCTATGTTCTGACAACTTTCTCCGGAAAGCTAAAACATCTCCTGGTGAGGCTAAAAATAACCTGTCCGGGACAATTTTCATGGAAAATTCAGAGACGTGGGTTTTGTAGAGAAAATTATTCTAAGCAAACCCACAATGCCAAAATATCTAAAAAACGTTGTTTAGCTTGACATGCAAAGACTTTTCAGTCGAGAACTGCAGGGGTTTTAGGGTTTCCGAGGGACAATTTTTTTGAGAAAAACTGAAATATGGGTTTTGTGGAGAAGATGATTCTAAGCCAACCAAGATCCTCTGTTTTGAAAAATATTGACTTTTACTCTACCATGCAAAGGAATTTCTGAAAAGAAAAGCAGAGCTTCGAGAATTGAAGCTACGAGGCAATCTTTCCTAAAAAATTCTAACACATAGGTTTTGTAGAGAAAACCGTGCACAACAAACCCAGATGATCAAAATTGTCAAAAGTCGTTGAATTCTTGGACATGTGAGAGAAAATATAAGACAAGAATAGAAGAATTTAAGACAGAAGATAAAAGTTTTATGGTTCTGCTTCTGCAAAATCGCCATGCTTGTCTGAAGTTTGCTGATTATTCTAGACTTGTATCTGCAAGGAAATCTGAAAAATAATAACTGTGGCGCCTTCAAATGCTTGCACAAGAGAAAACTCGTTTGCACTCAACCTGCTGTGAGAGAAATGGATGCCTAAATGCATATTAATAAAGAATTTTGAGGGTTTAGGCGCCAACTGCAAGTAGAAACTTTGATCTGAAAAGAAATCATATGATTGGACCTCACTTTGTTTAACAAAAACTGACTTGGAGTTAGAAATATGTGCCACCTCTTAATAGTTCAATTTAACTCAACATGCAAAATTAACATTGAGTCTCAAAATAGGTGCCAATATTAAAATATTGAAGAAATACACCCTTTTGCAAGCAAAAATTAACAGAAGAAACTGAAGATTTTAATATTATTTTATTCAATTAACTGAGTTCCACCTTTCTGGGTCGGCTTGAAAATGAATGTGTTGGTATGTGGCGACTGATCATGCTATACTGTATAGCCCATGGTATATTGTACACCCCGGCATGTATCCTTGCTGGGGTCTGGGGCCGGGCCGGGCCCCGAGTGGGGGTTCGAGGGCAGCAACCCCCGAGAAAAATTTTCCTCCTACTTTTTCGTGTCATCACCGAAAAAGGAAAAAATCAACAAAAAAAGAAAAATCCAACTTTGTAGAACCCAAAATCTGGAAGCTTCTAAGCTTGTTAAAAAGGGGTTCGGATGGGTGTTACAGTATGATGAAAAACGCGATTATTCGCAAGATTGTAATAGGTTTTTGCACTGGATAATAAAATTATTGGATGGCTGCGGTTTGGTGGATGTAGCCCGGATTGGGTGAACCACGTTAAATTCTCTGTGTTATAATTTATTCTGTGTGTTTTAGTTTCTCTGTTTTAATTAAATCTGCATTTAATTGTTAGATATCTGCCTTTCTAACCCTAACAGAATGTTGATTCCAAAAAGTCAAACTTTGACTTTCCAGGCGCCCTCCTTTAAAACTTGAAATTTTTAGCTAACTTCCTATTTTGTAGCTACTTGAAAACGTCACCACAGCCTCTGTTAAACTCTATTTTCTAGGTGCCCGGTTGATCCTGGAGTTGAGCTGACACATCCATTGTGTAGTTAGAACTCTGATGAGATGTCTGCTGGGAGATGCATGTGCTAAAAAATACGTCTGGTGCCTCAAAAACAAGGGTACCTTTTTCAAAAAGAATGTACATGACACTAGACAACCATTTTTCTGTTTTGCCATTTCGTGCTTCAATCTGTTGTTGCCAGTGAATGATGACTCCATCGACTGGATGCTAGATCCATTGCGTAGCTAAAAGAATTCTGCAAAGAATGACTATTTGTGGAGCTTCTGAAAGTGAATTGAAGGCCCTCAAATGCAAGGGCGCCCCTGGCTTATAGAGGCACAATTACAATCTTGAGAATGATTTTGCAAATTGCAACTTTCAACTGAACGCTCTACTTTGACCCTCGCCACCGGGAGCTAGATTGCTCCGATGCGCGCATCGTTGATCTCATCACGAAGCTGGAACAACTTGGAAGAGATGTTCCTGGAAGTGATGAAGCGAGAAAACTACTTCTAAGACCTCCAGTAGAAGGGTACCTTTTCCAAGGGAGTATGTAAATTCCATACTTAGCCATTTTTCTGCTTGTTTTCATTCTTTAGTACTTTCCGCTAATTCTTCACTCACGGGCGTTTGACAAACCCTGAGGGTTGATGGTTGAATTCACTAAATATCAAGGAGGATTCTACATAGGTCTTGTGAAGACGACAACTGTTAAAAACCTTATCTAGTTGGCCAAAAGGCTAGGCGCCCCTAGCTTATAGAGGTACAGTTGGATATTTTCACTTTTATTTTCCCTCCATTTTACGTGCACGTTGGAACAATTGCCACAGTCATTCAGCACATCTGATAATCTTGCGAATGGATGCATCGTGTAGCTGGGCTGAATTAGAAGAGATCCCCCGAAAACGGATTTTGCAAATTCCATCATCTGACAGGTCTAATTCAAGCGTGCCCCTGAGCTACAGAGGCGCAAAAACTCCAAATTTGACGGTCTCTGTGATATGTAAATTCTCTGTACCTTCCGCTTCCACCTTCATCTGCCAGAGTTTCGCAACTCGGATAAGCTCGCTTGATAGCTTACCGAAAAGCTAATAGAATTCCGAAGAGAATGAATGTATTTGCAACCAAAAACAACTGAATCTGAGCCTTCAAATTGGAGGGTGCCCCTAGCCTACAGGGGCGCAGATTTTCTCTGGAAGTGATAATTTCCTCTGTTTCGCACTCTACGAACACCGTGTTGGCTCCTGAGTTGACTACGTAGAAGCATTACTGTTGTTGACGCGCGTGTGTGACTGTATTTCACCATCTTCACATGTACGGACATTGTAAAATTGATTTGCACTTCTATGTTGTGCAAGCGTCTCCCACGTTACAAAGTGAAGTGTTTCTAGACTTAGAATATTTTTTTCAATTTTCACCATTTGAAAATCCCCTCCGCCGTGAAGGATCTTTTTCAGCATCTTTCATCATAGAATGTTCTGCTTTGAGTTTCAGGCTTAGATTTTGACACCTGGTACTGGCCAACTACCATTGAGGGCCTCAAAGGTCCTAACTTTTCTCCTGAAAAAGTGAAAACTACCCACCACGCTTAAACTAACTTTTAACTAAAACTGACTTCACCACTATGCTTGTGATGTGAAGTAAGCCAATCAAAATTAATTTCAACCAATTCTGACAAGTTTCAATTTTTAGGGTTTTGCAACCTAAAACAAGGTTGCTTGAAACCATAAATTTCAATTTTCTCAAATTTTGCCAGTATCTTTCCGACATCAAACTGACTCAAAGTCCATACTTGATTTGCCCAAAAACTATGTTTTGACATCATTTTAACAAGGTTTAGATAATTTTAAGCAAAATGCCTTAATCAAGCAAAAAAAGAATTGGTTTGGGTACAACATGTTGGGTGAAAATTATGTAATCAGCTTTTCGATAGATTACACAACTAGGACTTCAGCCACAGCTATGTGAGATGTAAATCTCTCCTCTCGGAAAGGGGAGGCGCCCTTCTTACTGCTGACAGAAGCGATAGTAAAACAAACAAGTAATTACAAAATGTACACAAAACTTACGAAGTGGGGGGGGTGTGTTACATTCATCCTTCTCTCTTTTTTCAGAGAAGATGTTTACAATGCTTCACTGTTGGAAGTTCACAATTCTTAATAACCACTCACAACTTGCTCCAAACTCACTCAAATTTCATGAAACGAATTGCAATATGACCCCAATAAGATGGCGCCCAAGATTAGCACATAAAACTGACTCCAAATGCTGATATTAATTATTGGCACAAATCCCAAGGAATGCAAATGGTACGGCCCAGCAAGAGGGGTGATTTGCATTTAAAATTCCAAAACACCACTAAAAATTCTACAAACAGGAGGAAAGGGTCGCCCCTTACAAACAGAGAGAATAAGCTAATACCCAGAAGAATCTTTTTGGTATTTTTTGACTTATGAATAAAAAGGACAATCTGCTGTACTACAAATGCAAATTCCAGAATTTCTCTAACATGCATAAATCAGATTTACAAACCCTCACAAGACTAAAATGCAGAAAACTCACAATGAAACATTCAATCTATCACTATCTCACCACTAGTCGCTATCTTTCAAGCGAGAAGCAATGCCTAGCTAGGAGGCTTACATTCCTCGAAGCAATCCCAGAGCCAAACCGGCAGCATAACATTCCTGTAGACGAAAGATGCTGAAATGAGGACCAAAGGCTTCCTTTTATAATTTCTTGTTGACGTTCTTGAAACCCTAACCTTCTTTTTGAGTCAAACCCTAATCCACCAATGGATGGCGTCCCTTTCTTCAAAGCTTCAACTTCGACTTTTTAATTAAATCCATCACTTAAATAAAGGCGTCCAATCTTAAGGCTTTAATTTTCAACCTTAATAAATATAAAATTAACTCTATGATGGCGCCACCCTTAAAGACCACTTTTTAAAACATCATTAAGTTAAGAGACTAGGCCAAGGGGTAATTTAACATTAAAATATAATGTTATTTAAGTGAAATGAACTTATCTCTCTGAAACTGCATCCCGAGGCCAAAAAACTGAATAAACCAATTGCGTCAACTGAAGAGGAAAGTCAACTGTGCCGAGACCAAAAGGACCACTGCCAGAAATAGAATTTACTAAAAATAGTAAATTCCAGAAAGTGCTCAGAATGCCAAGAGAAACATATCACTGTGAAGCCCATAGAAAACCCAGAAGGAAACCACAGTTCAAACACCAATTCACGAGAAAACGCAACCGCCACACAAGAAACCCTAATCAAACCGTCCGATTAGCCTACGGGTCTCCAGAATAGGCCAACGGTCATCTGAAAAGATCATGCTTGAGAAGAGGACATTACAGTCCGCCCTCCCCAAGATTGCTTGTCCTCAAGCAATCGCAACTCTGGATGCTGCAAAATTTCATCATTCTCCCAAGTTGCATCCTCTATAGGCAGGTTTTTCCACTTCACCAAGTATTCTCTGATTGTTCTGTTCCTCAAAGAATGCTCTCGAGAATCTAGAATCTCCTCTGGAATTAAAACCAACTGTCCCTCTTCATCCAAAGGAGGCAACTGTGATGAAGCAATAACATTATGTCCAAGCGCCTTCTTGAGGCGAGACACGTGGAAGACATTGTGCACTTTGCTACTTGAAGGTAGCTCCAACTCATACGCTACTGCTCCCACCCTTTTGATAACCTTGAACGGCCCATAGAAGCGAGGTTTGAGCTTCTCAGCTCCACTCTTCTTGAGAGTGGACTATCTGTAAGGCTGTAATCGGAGATAAACCATATCCCCAACCTCAAAAGAGCGCTCAACACGCCTCTGATCAGCATACATCTTCTGCTGATTTTGTGCAATCTGAAGATCATTCTTCAATGATTTCATGATGTCTTGACTCTGTTGCAGTAAGTCCTTGGCTTGGGGAGCTTTGCTATCGCCAAACACCAAATCAACAAAGCTAGGTGCTTCATAACCATAAAGAGCCAAGAAAGGTGACATCTTTATTGACATATGAAAGGAAGAATTATAACAGTATTCGCCAATGTGAAGCCACTTAACCCACGCTCTTTGCTGCTCCGAAACATAGTTTCTCAAGTAGCCTTCCAACCACTTGTTCACTATTTCAGTTTGTCCATCTGTTTGGGGGTGATAACTAGTGCTTGGAGTAAGCACAGTACCACTCATTCTGAAGACCTCTTGCCAAAAAGTGCTTAGGGTTTTTCGAGACTTTCGCGATGATATAACATGCAAAACGAGATGACCACTTTCAGAATTCAGCCTTCAGAGGCTATTTTTAGGGTTTGCATGTCACGGTTTCTTTTGCATGTCGGATGATTCCTGATGGGTTTTTCGAGAGCTTCGCGATGGTGTGACATGCAAACGAGGGTAATCACTCAGTAAGGAACTTGCTATTTTTAGCAGGTGTACCCCGGCAGCCGCTTCCCAGCAGTTCAGAATTACGGGCTGATCGCAGTGCCATAGAAACAAAGAGAAACAGAGATCTTTTGATACGCATGCAGAGCGAATTAGGGTTTCCAACTTCGGAGCCTGAAAAGAGGGGTCAAAAGTCAGAATTTTCGAAAACCGGTGTAAACCACCGCAATCAGCGTCCTTCAGGCTATCTGCTGGTAAAATTTCAAGTCGAACGAAGCACTTACTATTTATAGTAAGTCAATCTGGAAACTGGCTAAAAATAGTAAATCAACTGCATGCGTTAATGTTGACAGTAAGGTCAAGTGGTGAGGAGCGCCTCATTCAAATTTCAAGTCGATCGGAGCTATCAGAAACAAGCGTTTACTATTTATAGTAAACCACCTTCAGAAATGGGCTAAAAATAGCAGGCCGACTAAAAATAGCAGTGTCAACAGGACAACAGGGTTATGAGGATGCAATGCGCAAAATTTCAAGTCGTTTTGAGCCTCAGAGATGCAAATTCAGAGGGCTTACTATAAATAGCAGGGCATGTGAGCTGGCAAAACGAAGAAAAAGTCTAAGTCTGGAACTTCATCCAGTAGACATGCTAAAATGCGCCCAGCTAATGAGGAGGGATGAAAAATTTCTAAGAGTCAAGTTCATCCAGTACACAGGCCAAAATGCGCCCAAGGAGAGAAATTCAAAGGAAGTCAACGCTTTTTCATCCCTCTGCCTAGCCCAAATGCGCCTTCAAACATATGCCAAGCACAAAAAATTCTAAGTGTGAAAATTCATCCTTCATCAGGGGTGAAATGCGCCCAAGTTGCAAGAAGGTCAAAGCAAAGTCAACGTTTTTCATCCTCTTCCATAGGCAAAATGCGCCCAAATGCATGCATGTCAAGACAAAAGATGGAAGGTGAAGGGTCACTCTAGGATGTGGCAAGAGTTTCATCCACCAGCTAGGCCTAAATGTGCCCAAAAGAGGAATGAGTCAAACAAGTCAACAATCTTTATCCTCCACCTACATGAAAATGCGCTCAAGATGGAAGCAAGTCAACAAGTCAAAGAAACTCGTCCTCCTCACCCTCCTAAATGCGCCCAAGGCAGAGCATGAGAAGACAAGAAATGGAAGTTAAAAAGTCATCCCTCTTGCATATCTAAATGCGCCCAAGTTAGGAAGGTAAAAGTAAGTACGAGGGGGTAAATGAGGTGAAAAGTGTTGAAAATACCTCAAGGCGTGGTCAATGCAAGGTAAATGTTAGGCGTTTTCCTTCATCAAGTGCTAAATGCGCCCAGGGTGGAAGGTGTTGAAGATGTTTTCCTAGCGCCTAAGGTGGTGAAGTGTTAGAAAAGTTCTAAGGCGTGTGAAGTGTGAAAACAAGATGTTAGGCGTGGTGAAGATAATATGCTAAGGCATGATTTTTTTTTAAAATCCCCTCTTCAAGTGATATGCGCCCAAGGTGATACATGTTAGAAAATATTGCAAGGTGATTTGTGAGGGTTGTGCCTAGGCGTTAGAAATGTTATTCTTCCACAAGTATAATATGCGCCCAAGTGTATAAGGTGGAGATTTGAACAAAAATATTGCTAGACAAGTTGGATATTCCTCATGAAGAGCCAAACGCGCCTAAGACATAAGGTGATGCTAGGCGTTGAAAGTTAAAATGTCCTCCTCAAACATAAAATGCAAATGGTGAGTGAGAAATAAAATATGCTAGGCGCCTTCATGAAAATTTTCTGAGTGAAGTTGATATTTTCACAGGCAAAGTTGACAGAGTTGAGTAAAATTTCCTAAGGCAAGTTTTTCAGGATGATTTAAAAAGTTTTCTAAGGCACAAAATATTTTCTTCCTCTAGAAAATGCGCCTAGACTCTGAGGTGATAAGAATTTCTTGTGATGAGTAAAATTTGTCGAAGATGAAGATGCTGGCATCGCAGGATGGATTTAAAAATATTTTCAAGTCAGAGCAACAAAAATTCTCAGAAGGGGTGAAGAAATGAAATAAGTTGTTGAAAGTTATTTTTTCAAGAAAATCAAATGAACCCGTTCGTTGTGCACCCATGAGTTCGACGTGTTCTGATGGAAATTTTCTTCTGGGTATTGATGATTTCTGTTGAGGAATGGATTTTAAGGTCCTCCACAGCTTGCCGAGAATCCCGAGATAAAAAAATTTTAAATGGGCACCAGGTTGATAAATTTTCCTAAGGGAAATTTAAAAATTTTCTAGGGCAAATGTGAAGAAAATGTGTTTTCAAGATAAAAATATGCCTCAGCGGATGAGTTTTAAGTCAATTGCCTAGGTGAATTTGATTGAATTCTTCGTGGGACCAATCTTCCAGAGTCAGAGGTGAACGAAATTGGGTATCAGAGCTCCAGTTAGTGAAATGAATTTCTCAAAGATGATGCGCCCTTGAGGAAGATGGGTTGAAAATTTGGCTAAGGCATGAAGAATCATGAAGAAAGCAGAGGAGGAATGTCGAGGCCAGAGCACGATGTCTGGAAGTGGTGAAGCACGATGATATTACAACCTTCGGAGGAAGATAAAGTTACGAGTTTCAATCTCGAAGGGAGAAAGTTGCAAGAAATTGGCTAAGTGTTAGCTCAAGTGACAAAGAAGTTGAAGAGCAACGTCAAGAAAAAAGATCAAGGACAGTACGAACGCGTCTACAAGCGGAATCTTCTAGAAGACTGATTGTGGGCATTTATTACCTTTGCTATTTTTGGGAGTGAGTGGGAATCTTTGATTCATTTAATGTACCACTCCCAATTCTGGCGGTTTTTAGGGTTAGGGCTGAGGTGGCACGATTCTAGCCACTCTATTGATTGTAACCCTAGCCGTCTTTTGGACTGGGCTAGCTATATAAAGGGGGAGTCCCCCTCATTTGTAACTCATTAGACAGTAGAATTAGAGTAGAAGTCGGAGTAGAGAGACAACTAGGTGATAGCTTAGAAGTAGCTTAGTATAGATTGATGGTGTAGTTGAAGAAGAGGGAAAGTTTTCCCTTTGAAAACTTTGTAAGAAATTGTTGTGAACACTCTCTCAATAAAAGAGTTTTTCATTGATGGTGAATTTCGTCTTTGTTGTGAGTAGCTAGCAAGGTTTCTTCGTCCTTCGGATTCAAATGGTAGCTCAAAGTAGTATAATTTTTATTCCATGCAAGTAGATGTTAACTGTGGAATGTGGTGTTTGATCTAAGCAACTTCGTCTATCCATACCACTAGTGTATTTGCTGATGGTGAATGCGCCTTGTGTGGTCAACTGGAAACGTTTGGGCCTAACTTCAATCACAGTTTGAATGATGGTATGCGTCGTTGTGATGGTATCTTCATGTCAAGTGGTGGTTTGAACATCTTTAGTCATCTCCCTTGAAGATTGCACCGACTCCACGGAAGCTGTCCGATGCGAGGCAAAGCGAAGTCCGGTTGAAGTTTGCTGAAGTTGAGCTCCATATCCCACACCTTAGAATAGATTTAGACTCTCTAAGCCCTGCTACCCCCCTTTCAATTCAGTACTTTCTGGTTAGTTTAGGAAACCCGCGCTTCATAGACAAATCTTTTGAGCATTTGAATTCCTTCTCCACTGCCGAACAATTCCGTAAGTCCCCTTGAAATACCAGCAAATCACATCGAGCCAACTGAGCCTATTCGCACTAAAAGAACCTTGGAGTTGAACGCATGAACTTTCTTGCAATCTTAGCATGCGGAATACTTTGATCAAGAGAGAATAGGGTAGCCGTTGGCGACTTTATTCTGCATTGGTGCGGTCACGAAAAACACATCAACACATAGTCATGTTTGAGATCTTCTTGGTGCATGAGATGTGGAACCCATCAGCAACCATGACCTTGAAGCCTTCAAACTCTTCTGTTTGCAGCCCCTTCTTTGCCACCACAACTTCATCAATGAAGTTATGTGTTGCTCTAGTGTCAATCAAGGCAACTATTCGCTGCCCCTTAATCATCCCTCAAACTTTGAAGGATTCGTTTCTTTGGAAGCTCGAAAGTTGAGCCAAAATGCCTCCACTTTCCTTCTCATCTTCGGACTCTTCTGGAGCTCTTTCCACTTCACTATCTTCAAAATCAGATTGCTGGTCGGAGAAATCAGAATTACTTTCACCAGTTGAATAGTACTCAATCTGATTAAATTTAACTCCCTTTGGGCAAACATGATCTTGAGACCATTTTTCCCTACACCGGAAACATAACCCTTTTCTTCTGAGTTCGTTCAGTGGACCTCTGGATCCAATCTGGTGACATGAGGATTATGATGTTTGAACTCCTTATGCTGAGGTCTCAAAGGAGGTCTTTGATGAGGTATTTTTCCTTTATCCCCTTTGTGAAAGGATGGCGTAGGTTGAAACTTTTCCTTAGGAGCTGCCCACTCCATGTTTCTTGCCTTCTTCATGGCCTCCTGTAGGGAGGGTGGATTGAAAGCTTTAATCCATCTCTTGAATGTCTCCATCAATCCTTCACTGAAAAGGATCACCAACCGCCTCTCGGTGATTCCAGTGACCATGACTGAAAGTCTCTGGAACTCAGCTATGTAGGCATCAATTGTGCCATACTGCCTCAACTGTGCCAGTTCTCTGAAATGTATTTCAGGGTCTTTTTTCTCAAACCTCTCGATGAGCCTATTGGTGAACTCATCATACGTAGTGATAGACCGATGGCCCAAGGTGACTAGGCCATGGTACCACCACTCGTGCGCCACCCCATCAAGGTGTAGCGTAGCGAACTTAATCGCCTCCTCCTCTGCCATGGGCCTAAGAGCTAGATAGTTATCCAGCTTCTGTATCCAAGCTCGAGCTGAACTGTTATCACTCCCGTCATAGTGTGGAAGTATAACCTTGTTGATAGCTTGATAGAAGTCCCCTTGAACTGTTGTTCTTCTTTGCTCATAATGTCTCCCTTGTCCTTTATTCTTCCTTTTATGATCCATAAAGTCATTGTAGGACATATCCATCTTGATGTCAATAGGGAGAGAATCATACTCCGCACGGCCAAGTCTCAACTGCTCCACAAATGAAGCATTCTCTTCAGGTTCTGGCTGAGTGTTTACAGGTGCCAAGAAGGTGGGTTTGAATGGCCTGGAGGAAATGTATGAGTTGTTTGAAGCCGGTTGGGCAGCATGCCCATCCTGCTGGTTGGAGGCACTGTGCTCTCCTCTATGTCCTGAGTTATTCTGTGGAGTTGTGTTCTGGCCCACTTTCCCCATCATGAAAGATACCATGTCCATCAAGGCATCCATCTTCTTTTCAAATCTCTTTCTGGGACTTATAGATCTCTCTCTTCCCTTCCCACTGTCATCTCTGTTGTTGGTAAACCTCTCGTTACCCCCAACTGATCTCTCACCTTCTGCCATATCTGTTTCCTGAGAAGACTCCCAATGAGCCCTCAAGACCTCTGAAGCTGTCTGACCTTCTGGAGCCTGATAGGGCTGAAACTGTTTTCCAACTTTCTTGTCTTCCCTTGCAATGTATCTCTTTTCTCTATCACTCATAGACGGCTTGTTCACAGGATGGCAAGATCTTGGCTCTGATACCACTGAAATATTTTGAGCCAATTTTTTTTGTTTTTTCAATAATAGTTTACAAACAAAATGCACCCGTTAAGGTTAGATCTTAAACCAAAACGATGCTGAAGCAACTCTAACCAGAATGTACACCAGGATCCCGATGAGGGCAAGGTGTGAGCATTGGTCAGAGGATCTGAATGCAGAAACAAGCTGGAAGGAACTCTAACCAAGAATGGCGCCGATGATGGCGAGCATATGGTCAGAGGATCTTCTACACTACAAGTACTGAAAGGGAACTCAACACCAAGTATGTGCTACCCAATCCAGTATGGAGTTGAGGCGACCATATGGCGGAGTACTACAAATTACAATGCTTGAAAGAGAAGTAAGCTAAAATGCTGAAAGTGCTCGACACCCAGAATGTGCTTTCTAACCCGGAGTGGGAAAGTAGCTACCATAGGGCGGAGGTAAAGGAAATACAATTGCAATTACTGAATGTAGAGTTGAGCATTACAAATCATGATAAGCAAGAACAACAACTGCTGTCAGTACTACTGCCAGCTTACAATATGAAAGATAAAACCTTGCTATCAATGTGAATCACGAGATAAATAGAGTTACAACAATATATATGGAGTTTCCTTCACTGAATGATAAAGCTTAGATCAAAAACTCAATGATTAGAGCCAACCTGACAATCTGATTTGTGACAGTCTTGTTTTCCTCGTGCACGAACAACAGCCCTGAAACTCACAAAACCACTCACAACTTGCTCCAAACTCACTCAAATTTCATGAAACGAATTGCAATATGACCCCAATAAGATGGCGCCCAAGATTAGCACATAAAACTGACTCCAAATGCTGATATTAATTATTGGCACAAATCCCAAGGAATGCAAATGGTACGGCCCAGCAAGAGGGGCGATTTGCATTTAAAATTCCAAAACACCACTAAAAATTCTACAAACAGGAGGAAAGGGTTGCCCCTTACAGACAGAGAGAATAAGCTAATACCCAGAAGAATCTTTTTGGTATTTTTTGACTTATGAATAAAAAGGACAATCTACTGTACTACAAATGCAAATTCCAGAATTTCTCTAACATGCATAAATCAGATTTACAAACCCTCACAAGACTAAAATGCAGAAAACTCACAATGAAACATTCAATCTATCACTATCTCACCACTAGTCGCTATCTTTCAAGCGAGAAGCAATGCCTAGCTAGGAGGCTTACATTCCTCGAAGCAATCCCAGAGCCAAACCGGCAGCATAACATTCCTGTAGACGAAAGATGCTGAAATGAGGACCAAAGGCTTCCTTTTATAATTTCCTGTTGACCTTCTCGAAACCCTAACCTTCCTTTTGAGTCAAACCCTAATCCACCAATGGATGGCGTCCCTTTCTTCAAAGCTTCAACTTCGACTTTTTAATTAAATCCATCACTTAAATAAAGGCGTCCAATCTTAAGGCTTTAAGTTTCAACCTTAATAAATATAAAATTAACTCAATGATGGCGCCACCCTTAAAGACCACTTTTTAAAACATCATTAAGTTAAGAGACTAGGCCAAAGGGTAATTTAACATTAAAATATAATGTTATTTAAGTGAAATGAACTTATCTCTCTGAAACTGCATCCCGAAGCCAGAAAACTGAATAAACCAATTGCGTCAACTGAAGAGGAAAGTCAACTGTGCCGAGACCAAAAGGACCACTGCCAGAAATAGAATTTACTAAAAATAGTAAATTCCAGAAAGTGCTCAAAATGCCAAGAAAAACATATCACAGCGAAGCCCACAGAAAACCCAGAAGGAAACCGCAGTTCAAACACCAATTCACGAGCAAACACAACCGCCACACAAGAAACCCTAATCAAACCGTCCGATTAGCCTATGGGTCTCCAGAATAGGTCGACGGTCATCTGAAAAGATCATGCTTGAGAAGGGGACATTACAGCAACTCTTTGATACCTTTCTCAAGAATAGCACGATGTCCTTCGACATCTTCCTGTACTTAGTGGAGATCCTCCGTAAGAGATTGAATTACTTGAATTCGATGGTTCAAGGATTCTCTTACCTCAATGAACTTTTCTTTGTCAGGAATTATCCCAACTTCCACCAATTTACTGAGCTTTACCTGTTTCATCTCTAACCATGACAACAGGCATTTCTCCATGTCTCTGCGCTCCTGGGAAAGTACACTTTTCTCTTTATCAAGCTCTGTGGTGAGCTTGGCTAACAAGGTAGTTTTCTCGTCCGCAGCAATTATGATCTGAGATCCTGTTGTGACCTTTTCACACATCGCCCCATCTAAAATGGGGACCCCCTAAATTTTCGCTCCATTCTGGTCTTTTGGCTGGGGTTTTTGTCTTTCTCTCTCTCGTTATGCTTCTGTTCCTCTATTCTGCTTTTCTGGGGACGCTCCCGTCAGCAAGCTTGAACGTAAGATTCGACCAAGTCTGAAATTAGGGTTTCACATTTTTTGGTCATATTGAGATCAAATGAGTTGGTTTGTCAGCTTTTGAGCCTAGCAGAGTTATTACCATGTTTTCAGCAGGCATCCCCTAAATTTTCACTGAATTCTGCCAACTTTCTATTTTTAGTAAGTGTCAGTTTAGGGTTGATTTTCGTAAGGTTTTCACATTTGGATAACTTCGTTGCATTCCGAGCACTTCAAGTTCACTTTTGACAAATTTTGAGCAAAAACGAACAACCTGCTATTTTTAGCAGTACAGCTTCCAAAGCTGATTTCAAGGTCTTAATGTTACATTTTCTGATGCATGTCCGGAGGTTCTTTCTGGGTTTTTCGAGACCTTCGCGGCGATGTGACATGCAAAGTATGATGATGACTTTCAGCATTCGGCCTTCGGAGGCCAATATTAGGGTTTGCATGCGGATATTTTCAGCGCATGTCGGCATTTTCTTTCTGGGTTTTCCAAGAGCTTCGCAACAGTGTAACATGGAAATGGAGCTGACCACTTTTCGGAAACTTACTATTTTTAGCCAGTGCGTGCATGTTGGAGATTTTTCTGGGTTTTTCTGGGTTTTCCGAGATTTTTCGGGCAATATGACATGCAAGATCACCCGACAGCCGGTCGGTCACTTTTTCGGCCACTTTCTATTTTTAGCATGCATCACTTGGGCAGCTACTCGACGCTTCAGAACTGCAAACTGACTATCATGCAATTGAAACAACGTCAAACGGAGCTCATCTGAGCGACATGCACAAAATTAGGGTTTCGAGCCTCAACGCTAAAAATGAGGAGTCAGGGGCCAAAGTGTTCAAAACTGAAGTACCCATCATGATTAGCATCCTTCCGAGAAGCTGCTGGCAAAATTTGAAGGCAATCGGAGAACCTGCTATTTTTAGTAGGACATTTAGGACAGGGGCTATAAATAGAAAGTTGATCTCGGCGTCAGCATACACAGGCAAGTTCACCAACGACGGGCACACTGTCCGAATTTCAAAGCAAACGGAGCAAGGAAGCCTCAGAAACAGGCACTTACTATAAATAGTAAGTCACTTCAGTAGCAGCTATAATTGGCAGGTTGGCACCAGATCTCAGTGAGCACAGGTCAAGCATGTGACAGGTAATCCGTGGCGCAAATTTCAAAGCAAACAGAGTTACAGAGAATCAAGAATCTGATAAGTGCTATTTTTAGCAGGTCAATTAGGGTTTCCTAAAATCAGGGGCGGAACCCGACAGTCAAGCAAGAACAACATCCAGTGACAATCACCATGTTTCCGGCACATGAAATTTGAAGACTTTCTGAGAAATTTCTATTTTTAGCAGGTTGCTAAAAATAGCAGGTACAAACAGGCATCAGGTGGCTGACGGCAAACCAGCTGAAATTCAGAGCAAGATGAAAATCAGGCTTTCTGGAGTCAGGATCCAGTCAACGGCACAAAATTCGAAGAACTTTCTAAAAATAGAAGGTCAGGGAAAATTAGGGTTGAACAAGGGAAATCAACTTAAATCTGGCAGCGGGCGTAAAATTTGCTAAAATAGATGAAATTTCAAATCCGGTAGTGAAACTCACTTTCAAGGCTGAATGGAGGCGGAAAAACGACTAAGTCTGGGAACTCAAAGTTCATGGGTCCAAATGCGCCCCTTTTGACAAAACTGGAAGTGTCACCTTTGATATGCGCCCTTGGTGATTGGATAAAATTGCTAAGTGTCGAAACTAGAAGCTCTGAGGTCCAAATGCGCCTGGGTCTATGAAGGTGTTAAAACATGAAAATTTCACTAAGGCATTCAAAATGAACGTTGACCCTAGCAAATGCGCCCAAGAAGATTGGAATGATGGAAATTTTTCTAAGTGTTAAAGCTAAACAGAGACCCTCCCAAATGCGCCCAGTGTGAAAAGTGAAAGTTAAGACACTTAAATGCGCCTTGATGCTTGGTAGGCAAAATGCGCCTGGATGTTGTACATGCCATATACGCCCCTCCTCAGATTTGAAGATCAACGCGCTAGCTATAAATTGAAAGCTCAAGCATAAGGATGCGCCAGGGTCTATAAAGGAGTTAAAAGTAAAAAATAATCTAAGGCGTTTAAAGTGAATGTTTGACCCATCAAATGCGCCCCCTCTTGTATGCGCCTGAAGAGCAAAGGCGTGGCTAAAAAGTTTAAGTGTTAAAATTGAAAGTTGATGTGGTCAAATGCGCCTTGGAGGATAAAGTGAGCCTTGAAATTTCTAAGTGTTTAAAATGAAAGCACCATGATCAATATGCGCCTAGGCCAAAATTAAAACCTCCATAATCAAAATGCGCCTGGCATTAAAAATGAAAGTCGGATGTGTCAAATGCGCCCTTGAGGTTTTGAAAGTGAATGTTGATCATATAAAATACGCTCTAAGTTGAAATTGAAACCTCCACCTCTCATATGCGCCCAAAGCAAAAGTGAAACCTTGAAGGGTGATTTGCGCCCAAAGCAAAAATGAAACCTTGAAGGGTGATTTGCGCCCAAAGCAAAAATGAAAGCTAGATGGGTGTTTTGCACCCAAGCCTGGGAAATGAGTCTTAAAGTATTCTAAGTCTCCAAATAGATGTTGACCATGTGAAATGCGCTCATTAGAAAGAATCAAAGTTTCAACCTCTAAATACGCCCAAATGTTAAAAGTGGAAGCTCCAGACACCATTTGCGCCTGGAGAAGTTAAAGGATCTTAAGTACTAACACTTGAATGCAGAGAACTTCACTTGCGCCCAGAGGAGGAAAGGACGGGATGAAAGCATGGCATGATATTTGCGCCTTACTCTAGATTGGAAGTGCCGAGGGTAAAATGCGCCTGAACATTCACATAGTTATTTGCGCCCAAGCTGAAGTTGAAATGGAGGTAGCACATGCTATATGCGCCTAAGCCAAGGCAAAACTTTTAAGAGGCGTGGGATTTAAAAGACTCATGATATTATAAAGTTTGAAAATTTCATCTAATGTTTAAAATGAAACCTCCTATATCCGCCTTGAGCCAGAAATATTAAATTTTTCTAAGTCAAATCTGAAACTTAACACATTGAAATACGCCTCAAATTGGAATCTCCACCTTGATGATGCGCCTTGAGGTGAAAATGACATGAAAACGCCTAAATCATTTGAAATAAAGTGCTCATGGGTGTATTTGCGCCCACCATAGTTAAAAGATAAAATTGGATTTTAAAGAAGAGATAAATTAAAGGGGCGTTCAAATTTTTCAAAAAAAGCAAGAAATAAATTAAAAAGATCAAATGGAGATTAAATTTTAAATTTTGACTTTGAAGGCACTTGAAATTTTCTCAGCGTGATTAAATCGAAATTCTCTATGGCGTTTGGAAGAAATTAAAATTTCTCTTAGCAAGACGGAGAAATTAATTTAATTAATTAATTTAATTATTTTCCTAAGTCTAATATTAAATTCCCCCTTCGATTTTGACCCATGCAATTTTAAAATCTCGGACGATTTAACAAGGGGAATTTGTCTTGGAAGTTAATTACGGACGGAAAATAAAATTATGCCTAGCCAGTTTCGGCAATTGATGTCAAATTTTTAAAATGCGTTAAACTGGCAATTAAATTAAAATTTTAATAAATTAAAAGTGCTATTTTAAAGTGCAGTTGAAATAACTTCAAATCAATGTAAAAATGATTTTCTCGAAATTACTGAAGGTAATTGGCAGTCGGGGGGAATTTTAAATTTAAATCAAGGAAAGAATCTCCCCGAATAGCAAATTGTCATAACAACTGCCTGACGACTGGAATATTCCCTTTTAAATTTAGCAAATGCGTCAGTCATGATGAAGGGAATAAAAGGCATCTGCTAAAATTAGCGCCAGCCTTTTGCTATAAAACTCCGAGGATTTTCATTCTCATCTCACAAGATTCGAAGTTGAAATTTATGCTGGCAAGTTGAGTTGTGAGATTTAATTCGAGAAGTTGCTGAGAGTTCGATTTTTTTTAAGTTTGAGATTGAAGTTGCTGAAAGCTCGATCGTTGGAGTTGCTGAGATTCGAAGTTGCAAGTTGCGAAGTGCTTCGAAGTAAAAGGGTTTAGCATTTTTATTTCTTCACGTTGTTGAGGTATGTATTCGAAGTTGCTGAAACTTTTTATTTTGCTGAAAGTTGAAAATGCTTTGAAGTTAAAAGTTGAAATGCTGAAATCGTTTATTTATGCTGAAAGTTGAAATTGTTTGAATGCGAAGTTGCTTGAGCTTTGATTTTTCGAAGTTGTTTGAAATTGCTGAGTGTTAGAATCGAATTGGATTTAAATTGTAATGCCTTCGAAGTTGCTGTTTTATAATTTTCGAAGTGCTGATTTTCGATTACTTTTCGAAGTTGCTGTTTTATAACTTTCGAAAAGCTGATTTTAATTTGTCGAAGCTTGCTGATCTTAACTTGTTCGCTTAAAAAAAAAAAACTCTCGGATTTATTCTCTTCGAAGTTGCTGATGTATAACTGTCGAAGAGTTGATTTCAAACTTGGTAATTTAATTCGAAGGCTTGCTGATTTTTAATTCGAAATTGCTGATTTTAAATATTGCTAAGACTTAACACGCTTTTTCGAATTGAAATTGATAGAGTTAATTTCTTGTGAGGAGTTGAGTATTTCTTTTGGCTGCAAGTTGCTGGAAGCTGAAGTTTTAAGAAGTCAAAGTTGACTGCTAACGTACTAACTCGTATTTATTTTTGCAGCCAATTCCAACTGCCAGCCGCCTCACGTGATTGTCGTTTTTAAAAGTTGATGGAGTGATATTCGCTTTTTGTTTTGCAGATGGTTGACGCTGCTGGAACTAGCAAGGCTGGAACTAAGGCTGCAAACAACGAAGCTGTCAAAGAGAACGCCTCCAGGCAGGCGATTATCAAGGGTTTAAAGAAATCCTTCATCCCAGAGTCAAAGATCATCTCAAAATATGGCAGTTTGACAGACACCAACCTCGGATCCTTCAACCTCGAGGCCTTCACACGCCGAATGTACGGGCAAGGTGGCAACCTTCCAACAGATGCATCACGGAATATTGTGAAGAGTGGGTTGTACAATGCAGCAGGCTTCCAACCGGCAGTCCGTTGTCCTGAGCTAATCCTCGAGTGCGCCAACTTCTACAATACTGAGGATCGAACTATCACCTCTCCCGATGGTTTGATCATGGCTAATTTCGCTCCAGATGCAATCGGCGAGGCGTTTGGAATCCTCGCCACGGACAACATGTTGTATAAGTCCAAGGCCAAGGCAGATAAGATGTACGCCACAACCTTCGAGAAGTGCATGAAAAGAATAAACACCTCATGGATGCGCAAGCCAAAGCCACCTGCTGCCAGGCTACCGAAACAAATAATCTCAGAGGAGCTGAAGCAAGAATATTGCGACATCATTATGTTGCTCAGCAGAGTCAATGGTAGCCCGCAATCTTTCATATTCGAGCCATGGATGTTCTTTTACATCAGTGTGGTGCTCGAAGGGGATGAGCAAGTGAACTGGGCGAAGATGATAAGTGATAACATCGATGAGCAGTTCCGGAGTCTCAGAAGAACAAAAACATTTTATATGAGCTCATACGTCATCTACATGTTGGCTCGAATGACCAAGTACAGAGGATTGGCGTACCAAGAGCCAATTGGCTGTGGCTACAATCAGTTTAAGATCCACCAGTCATGCAGACAGTTACATCTTACTCACACTGATGACTTTCAAAGAGTGAATGATGCCTTCACCATGTACATCACGAGAACCCTTCAGCAGAGGCTGCAGCAGAGAATATCCGAGGAGGCTCAGATGCTGATCGAGGAGTATGGGTGTTGGTTCGTCCAGTTCCCAAAATTTACCTATTTGAGGCTGCCGGGGTACGATTCCTATGTGTACAAACTACCTAGGTACCCTACCAACAGAATGATCCTACTCGAGTTGTCTAGGCAACTGGTGGCCTACGACAAGATTATAAGGCGAAAGAAGAAGGGAGGTCTGCATTTTCCCATTGTGTTGGGAAATTCACTCGAGGAATGCCCAACCTTACAAGCAGCCAAAGAGGCCGAGGGCGAGCTAAAATTCTATAAGTTGACCCTTTATACCAGCAGGCAGAGTTTTGATCCTAAGGGAATGATTGGGACGGTGCAAGGAGAAGAATTTAAACACAAGGCTCACCTGGAGGACTTTTGGGCAAATGCGGCAAGCGAGGGCGAGATTAGAAAGAGGATGTTTTCAAGGCTCCCCCTGAAGCTAATCAGAGAGTGTGAGGTGATTAAGGTGCCAGATCAACTTGAGGAGGATACTAGAGTCACCCATCCAGATTATGAAACGGTAAAGAACGCTCCGATGCCACCAGTAGATTGGGCCGAACCAGAGATTGTGGATCTAGACACTCTGTCTATCCCGGTCATGACATTCACTAGAGCGTGGGTGGATGAGCGTGTTAATAGATTAAGGAGAAGGTCAGTCGCCCTCACGTATGACCTCATGGGTGATAGAAGGCCGCCGGTGGTAGCAAAGAGGAAGAAGCAACTCACACGAGGTCCAGAATCAAAAAGGAGGGAGCCCGTTCAGCCAGAGCCTCAGGGATCGGAAGACACGTCCTCAACTCAATTGGTCTCTCATTCTTCCAGTAGGCGTGAAGTTTCATTGTTTGCTAGTCAGAGAGCTCCAAGAAATGAGGAGCCGGAAGACGGAGAAGTTAACCAGCCAATGCTGAAAGAAGTTGATACTCAAAGTGTGAATGATCCTGAAGCTGCCAATAAGCGGGATGAAGGGGAAGAATCAGACACGGAAACCCACTTTGACTTTTCCTTCGGAGAAGAGGATGCTGGGACTCATGAGGGGAGTGATCAAGAGGTCGAGATAATTGAGCCTCCAACAAATACTGCTCGGGAAGAAGTTCGAGAGGTGGAAGCAACTGAGGAGCAGCCTCTGATTATTTATGATATCCAACGAAATTGGCTTTCACAGGCGATCAGAAGAGACCAGGATGATGACGCCAACCTAGCAATTGAAATGGAAGAACTCTTGAATAGAACAAGCAAATCGCCAAAGCGGAAGAGGGCGAGAAAGTACACGAGGATAGAAACCAATGAGGCAGGTTCTCGCAACCTTCATATCGCTGCCCCAAGGGAAGATCACGATTTGAGTGATGCAATGCCGGAGAAGTACACAATCACCACAGTTGAGTTGGGACGCCCTTCAGGAGCGCAAGTGGTGGAAGAAGCTGAAGGTTCGTTTCAGGCATTAAAGGATAGGCTGGTAAAGAAAGAAGGAAAGTATAAGAGGTTGAAGAAAGAGCACAGAGCGTTAGTTGAGTATGTGCAAAATCTCGCACATCCTGTTGCTCAAGGTAATCCAGCAGCAGAGCTTCCACCAGAGGTGCCACGTGAGCCGATCAGCGGCTTGGAAGAAGTGAAGAGGGCTGTACGAGAAGGAGATAAGTGGGTGAATGGTGTCCGTGCTGAGGCAGAAAAGTTCATGGCGGATCTCGTCTCAGCATTCCAAAATGCTTCCGGTATTCTTTCACGTTTGGATGATGTTGAGTAGGCTTGGGGAGATACCCACATCTTTCGAGACAAAACTATCCCATGTCTTGCTGTTTTGATGCGTGTTCCCACGCAAACTCTGGTGAATGAAGGGGTAATTCAAGCGGGTGATAGATATGACTTCCGTGGATGGCATTCAGCAGCGTTCACAGGGAAGAATTTCTTTGACACTGCAGCAATAGAGTCCTCCAGGATCAGAAAGGCTATGAGGAATATTCGTGAGAGTATTCTCAACACTTTGGAGTCAGTATTCGCAAGAAGGCTTGCGCATGAGGAGGTAGAAGCAGAAGGACTAAGGGCAAAATTGCAGCCATTCTTTTCTGAGATGAGAACATTTTCCCAGCTGGATTTTGAAAACATCTCCACGTTTTCAACGATCATTCAGAGCACGCAGGATCCTATGGAGACTTGGGGAAAATCTTGCGAGAAACATGAGCAGATGGTGGCCATCTTGGAGTATCAGCTGAATCTCACTCCATCAATTTCAGAAGAAGAGGTCGACGCAGTGTTGGCGCGATTCATAGCGTACGCGGTCAGAGAAAAGAGCAAAGGAATCCGGGTCATGGACGAGAATCTTCTAGAAGGATAGTGGGCATTAATTGCTCATACTGGTCAAAGGAGGAATCTGCTATTTTTAGGAGCATTTATGACGCCACTCCTCCACCTTCTGGCGGTTTTTAGGGCAAACTCGTCTAGGGCTGAGGTGGCTCAATCTGAGCCCTCCGTTGTAATTTGATCTGGGCCGTCGATTCAAACAGGCCAGCTATATAAGGGGGAGTCCCCCTCATTTGTACTCTAGTAGTCATAGAATCAGAGAATAGAGAGCAATTGTTGAAGCAGAATAGAGAGTAGAAGCTTTTAAGTTAGAGTAGTTTTTCATTTGCATTGTTGAAGAAGAAGGGGAATTCTCCCTTAGAGAATTTTGTAAGAAATTGTCACAAAAGACTATTCTTAATAAAGCTTTTCATTGATGGTGAATTTCAACTTTGTTTCGAATAGTTCGTGAGGTTTCTTATTCCTTTGACTTCAATTAGGAACTTAATTTCATGCTTGTAGTTAGATATGGATGTCTATGCTTGATATAAGTGAATTTCGTTTATCCATACCACTAACGTTCTTGCTGATGGTAAGCACGTCCTGTGTGGTCAACTGGACTTTTTATTCTTAACTTCGATCAAGGTTCATAGGTAGTTATGCATCGTTGTGATGGTAGTTGCTCTATTGAATCGTGATTTGAACATCATTTTCACCCTTTGAAGATTGCACTTACCTTGTTGACGCTGTCCAACAGGAGGCTAAACAATGTTTGTCGAAGTTCATTTAAGTTGAGCGTAATATCCATTTGCATTTAGATTAGAAGTTAGATTTTAGAAATCTCTGCAACCATTCAATTCTGCATAATCTTGGTTAGTTTTAGGAAACTCGCATTACAAAGCCAAATCATTCGCGCATAAGTCCCCTTCAAAAGCACACATTGGTTGTCACTACACGCCTTTTGAACAACTACGTAAGTCCCCTCGTGAGTACACAGCATATACACATCAACCAAACTGAGCCTATTCGCATTTAAAGAACCTTGGAGTTGAAGGCGTGATCTCACTCGCAATCTTAGCACGTCGAATACTTTGTTCAAGAGAGAATAGGGGATCCATTTGGAAACTTTGTTCTACCTGGTTGGTGAGGTCACAAAAATCACATCAACAGATCCGTGTTCTATGATCTTCTCAACAAAATCATATAACACTCTGCCTTTGGAAGCGGACTTCTCAGCTTTCTTGACAGCTGGGTCTTCAATACTTACCACTGTCAGCGGTTGTGCATTAGTTGGAGAACCTGCAAGTCTCTTTACAACAGTGGCATAATGCTCTGCCCTCTGTTTGTACATATTGCGAGCTTGCTCTACTTTATCCAGTCTTCCAGCCAAGATATCCAATGTCACTTGCGCATCGGCCTTTGCACTTTCATTGGTAACCTTGCCAAGCTGGACCTTTGTCACCGTGTAGTCTTCCATGTTGACATCACCTTCTTCATGCGGTGGTATGCCAATCTCTGCATACTTGTGGCCAGACTTATCAACGTTCAACCTTGAGTATACCTTTGCCTTTTTCTTCCCTTTAGCCTTTGGAAGGACTATCTCTTCGAGGTCGAGTTCCTCCGGAGAGATCATTTGCTTCTTCCGCTTCGACACTTGAGATATTAGCCAAGGGGGAAGAAAGGAGGTGTGGACTTCTGGATTAACTGTCAATTCAGTCGTCATCGTTATTTCTAAAGTTATTGTCACGTCTGAAGTTACCATGGGTATCGTGACCATAGGAGAAGTGTCTGTCATCATTGCTCCTGTAGTTTGCACATTGAGCTGATCACGCATTGACTCATTCATGAAACGATTGAATTCATTTCCAGAAGTGATATCATATGTTGGTGAAGACAGGCTAGGAATGGACGATGGAGGACTTGATAGTATATCAACCGTATGAATGCTTGTCACTGAGGGAGTATCAAGCAAGGTTGATGCTGGAGGGATAGTGGATATCTCAGCTGCAGGAATGCATGTCGTAGGAATAGGTGACGAGGGAACAGGAGGTGGAGGAGTTCTTGAATTTGGAGGGGTATGAGGAACATTGGAAGTCAGAGGCGATGACGTTCTAGGAATTTCCTCAACTTCATTCTCAGGAGGAGAAGTAGTTCTTTCTTGATCATGCCCAAGTTCCTGTTGATCACCCTCTTGTCTCTCCGATTCTGGTTCACCTTCAAAATCACCTTCAGATCCTTCTTCAGAGTCTTCTTCAAACTCTTGCCCGCTTTCAGAAACTTCTTCTGCATCGGAGTCTGCTTCTGTTGAGTCTTCATCTTCAGCAGATTGATTACTTGAAGTTCCTTCTTCATCGGAATCTACCTCCTCTGGAATAGACTTTTTACCTTTAGAGCGAGATGGAATGGATTCCGTGATTTCTGTCTCTGGGACGGACTGGGTATCTTTCTTGCCAACAGTAAACTTGATCCCGGGACTCACTAGGTAGAAAGTGGGAACAACGCTGATTTATTTTGATGCGGAGTTCTTCTTTGTTAGCTGAATACGCCAGTTCTTCTCTATTAGAATACGTTAGAAACTTTTCATTTTCATAACCATGCCCCATGTAACCATCTACTTGTTGGCTAGGATTGGCACAATCTCTCTCTTATCTGCGAAATGCGTTGTTTCTGAACCATTGAATTGCCCGGTAGCGACTTTGTTGGCAGCCTTCGCACATGCCCCACTCGATGGGACCCCGATTACTGCTAGTTTTGGGTTGTCTCCACTTACAGCGGTTTTATTGGTCTTTCATAAGAGTTTTAAGTCGTTGCGAGGAGTTACCAGAGCCAAGTCTGATGGTCATGGGCAGCTCGGAAGGCCGAGGGAAACAAAGATGCGCTTTGTGAATTCGGCCAATTCGACACTTCTATTTTTTAAGGAAATTTGTTTTTATTTTTTCATTTTTTGGCATTTTGGACCAAACAAGGTTCCCTATTTTTTAGGGTTTGCCTTTTCTATTTTTAGAAAGTTTCTATTTTTGGAAAGTTTCTATATTTAGAAAGGTCCCGAGTTCCAAAAACGCACTCAGAAGTCCCAAAAACTTGATAGAACTCTCAGAAAATCAAAGAGAAAACTTTAAAAATTATTGAAAAATCTGGAAAATCAGTTTGAAATTGATCAGATCTGAAGGTCGAAATCATGGAAAATCAGATCAAAAAGGATGAAATTCATGAAGTAAATGGCTAACTCTGAAATTCGCCATGAAAGAAGGAGAGGTATGAATGTCTGAAAGCTGGTGAAGTCCGCCCAGCACTAAGGAAGCATATCCTAGACACACCTAAAGTCCGCCATGCTCATCCTAGGATCCTCCAAAGTCCGCCATGCATCTAAGGAAGAGGTGCCAAGAGGTTTCAAAGTCCGCCCAAGCTCATCCTAATCTCCTTCAAAGTCCGCCATCTTGAAGAATGCTCATCCTAGCCACTTCCAAAGTCCGCCTTGCATATCCTTGACCCATCTAAAGTCCGCCATGTGCAAGAAAGGAAGTGCCAAAAAGTCTTGAAGTCCGCCCTCAACATCCTAACCCCCTCTAAAGTCCGCCATCCACTCAAGAGGCATGTCCAAAAGGTTTGGAAAGTCCGCCTAGGCATGTAGAAGAAGGAAAAATCAAAATTTTTACTAAGTATTGATGCCTACCAAGGGGAATTTCGAAAATATGCTAAGTGTGAGGGCCTAAAAGGGTGGAAAATTGATCTTTGGCTAAACATTATGACATTTCCAAAGGATAAAATGTTGAGACAAATGCTAAGAAGCTTTAAAGTCCGCCCTAGAAAAGAGGGACATCCAAAATACTTGTCCAAAAAACTTATGAAGTCCGCCATACACTTAGAAGAGGCTAGCAAGGTGTCAAAGAAGTCCGCCATATTTGTCCAAAATGCTAAGGGAGTCCGCCTAAGCACATGAAGGGATAAAATAATGATTTTTGCTAAGTGTTGATGCCTAGTCCAAGGAAAAGTTCGAATATTTGCCTAAGTATAGAGGCTAAAGGATGAAAAATGAAGATTTTGGCTAGGAATCATGACATTTTCGAGAGGTTAAGTGCCAAGTTTGGAAGGACACGTGCTAAAGAAGATTGGGATATGGCAAGAAATAAAACGAAGTATGCCTAACACAAAGGGGAAGAGAAATTAAATTTGCCTAAGTATGGTGAAAATATTGAGAAATTGACAACTTCGGCCGAAGAAAAATGCACGAGGCAAAGAGAAAGGAAGGATCGCCCTTGGCCAGAAGGAAGAAGAATTTGTCAAGCGTCAAGGAAATTCGCCTAAGAAAGACATCCAGACAAGGATTTTGCCTAGAAAAATTCGACTGAGCAAGAGAATATTTGACTTTGGCAGAGGAAAATAGGCTCAGTGTAAAGGAAAATTTCGCCTCGGCAAAGAAAAATAAGGATCTGGCAATAAAATTTTCGACAGAATGGCTTAAATTTTGACTTGGCTAGACGAAATTGAGGATAAAATTGGAAAATACACTCTTAGCCAAGAAAAATGAAAGGAAAATCGAAATAGCCATGGGTCCAAAACGAACGGGTTGGAATAAATTAAAATGTTTTTAATATTTTAATAATTTATTTTCAACTACTTGGAAATTTAAAATGCCTTGGACAAAATCAAATTTGCCAGACAAGAATTGGAAGAAAATAAAGTACGCCAGGCAGAGATGAAATCCGACGGGCAAAATTAAATTCGCCATGAATTTAATTAAATATTTAATGTTTTCTTTTAAAAATTCGAAAAATCAAAGATAAACATTAAGTGAAAAATCGAATTTTTGAAGATCAGTGAGATTTGCCCAGATAAGCTCGAGACTGATTCTTGTCGAAAAATAAAAGGAAACTTGCCTGTTTAATCAAAAGAAGACAAATCGAGATCGAGAGAGAAAATGGAAATTGCTAAAACGAATTCAATCCTTCAGCATTATAATGAGTTTCAGCAACTCATTTTTTCACACACAGCTGAAGAGAAATTTAATCTTTCTCGAAATTATCAGGCAATTGATTGATCAATAAGCAAAGTCGAATTTTCCAGAAGGTGAAATAGTGTTACGCTGAAGAATTTTTCGCAGGAAAAAAGAAGAGATTTATTGAAAGCTGAAACTCTTCTGTGAAGAGGGGCGCACTTCTTCTAAAAATCAGATTTTTAAATCTGATTTGCATCCAGTGGTTCTTCATTGAGGTTTGATGTTCAGTCAAATGAATTTGCTATCTCTTTTCTGTCCTTTCATCTTGACGAAGTTCTGACGAAATTCTTAACTTCATCCAAATTATTTTCAGCTTGCTTTTTCGTAACAATTCAATTATTTAACCAGCTGAAAGTAAATTTTCGAATCCAAGGCGCGAGATTTAATTATTTGAAAAAGTCTTTGTATTAATGTTAATTTTATGATTGCAGGTTGACGACCACAGCAGGCGAACCATCAAAGAAGCTGAAAATGAAGTTTGCCAACAAAGGTGCTCAGCGAGAGACCAAAGTCATTTCAAAATGGAAGAATGTCGTGGACATCGATCTCGGGCACGTCGACTTTGATGAGTTCAAGAAAAGAGTGTATGGGCAGAAGGGACTTCCCACACCAATAGCCAGACGGATAGTCAGAAACGGGATATTTCAGGCAGCTGGATTCCCCCTGGCAATGGATTGTGTGGAATTAATGGTGGAATGTGCTCTCCACTATGACGCTCAGAGGAGACAGATCATCGCACCTGATGGAAGAGTCTTAGCACACTTGGGCGAAGTTGCAATCCAGGAAACCTTCGGCATCCCGGAACATTCACAGACGGTCTATAAGACCAAGGAAGAAGCCAAAAGATTATATGACAGCCAACCAGATTTGTGCGCCACAACATGTCAACAAGGCATGGTTAGACAAGCCTAAGCCTTCAATCAAGAAGTTGCCCAAGAGACCTCACCAGACAGACTTCAAGGAAGATTTTGGGGATATCATACTGATGCTGAATAGAATAGCTGGTAACCCGCAAGGCGCCTTTTTTGAGAGCTGGATGTACTATTTCATGGACGAGATCACTTCTGGAGTCAAAATGTTCAATTGGTCACGGATGATAAGTGACAACCTTCATGAGCAATTGATCAACCTCGAAGAGACTAAGTCTTTTCATATGAGTTCGTATGTTGTATACCTGTTGGCCAGATCATACAAGTATCCAGGATTGATTTGCAAGGGCAAAATTGGCAACGGGGAGAACGAACTCAGGCCTTACGACTGTTACCCACAGCTCCAATTGAAGGAGAAGACTCACTTCAGGAGGGTGCATGATGCCTTCCTAATGCATATTACCAGAAAGCTTCAAGGAGGAGTGCATTAGAGGCTGAGCCACGAGGCGAAAAGTCTTATCAGTAAATACGGGTCTTGGTTCATCCAGTTCCCTAAGTTCACATATGTCAGGATCCAGGGATTTACTGGAAATCCCTATAAAATGCCCATCTATCCGACAAATCGGATGATCTTGCTCGAGGTCTTGAGACAATTAGAAGAATACCAGAATATCCAGAGGCCAACCAAGAAGGCATCTGTCACATTCCCGTTTTTCATCGGGAACATGTTGGAGTATTATCCATCAGCACAGGCAGCTGAGAGTGCAAGGTTGGAGATCCAGTGGTATCCCTTTACAGCCTACAAGTCCAGGGTTAACTATGACCCACGTCATAACATTCAGACAGTGGAAGGGAGAAAGTACAAACACAGGATGGAACTGGAAGATTTCTGGGCAAATGCCGCCGATGAGTATGAAGTCAGACGAAAAATGTGGTCCAAAATGCCACTAGACTTCATGAGGACAATTGAGTTCTGCCGGGTGCCTGATCAGTTACAAGATGATGGGAACCACGTCCAGCCACGCTTTGAGGAAAGCCGACCTCTTCCTCCAGTGAAATGGTTAGAACCCGAGCACGCAGACCTGGCAACCTTAATGAGGCCAGTGACTAAATACTCTCAGTGGTGGGTTGACTATCATGCCCAAGAATTGAGACAGAGAGGAATCACGCTCACGTATGATCTATTGAGCGAGTCAGAATCATATTCTTCTAATGTCGGTGCATCCCATCAGGACTTGGTCGGGATCGGAGAAAAAAGGAAGGAAATAGTCCCAAGTACAGAGCCTGCTTCCAAGAGGCATAAGGGAGAACCTTCTCGTTCAGCAGCATCCCGGAATATTGACGAGTTGGTGGCTACTATAGACGAGTCCTTGGTAGAAATGCTTGAACCTCCTGCAGTTCAGGAAGTGAATGATGAACCTATTCAGCTAGATGATGAGGAGCCCTTGTCACCTACGGGCACATAAATGTTAGGTTCAGACAATGAGATAGAAGTCAGGAATAATGACTTCGAGGAGGGAATGATTTCCGCTCTCAGAGGGGTTGTGGATGTTCTGAATGAAGAAGAGATTCAGGTAGAGGATGGGATCGAACAGCCGACCATTCCAGAGTGGCTGATTGAAAGGATGAAAATTCAAGTACCTGCAGAAGCTCAAGAAGAGGAGGATGATACTGCCGATTTCTTGGCAAGATTGGAGCAAGTCGCAATCAAGAAGCCTGCCAAGAAATTCTCCACCATTCAGAGGAACGAGACAGGCAACCGTTCTGTACATATTGCAGTGCCCACGGTGGACAAGCCACGAGACGAGATCACCCCACAGGAATATGCCATAACCACTGTTGACCTTGGCCCAACCTCGAAAGGTCAAGAGGTGGAGGAATTAGATAATTCCGTCTCGACCATCAAAGCGAGATTGGAAAAGGAAGTGGCTAAGAAGAAAGAGTATAAGAAGGAGGTTGAACGTCTTAAGGAATATATCGACATTTGACCCGACCATGACGGGGTAGTCACGATTGTTCCTCCTCTCCTCAATTCATCACAGGAGGTGACCAAAGATGTCAAGTGCAGAATGGCGATGGCCAAGGAAGCTCAGGACTGGATGGCGAGTGAAGGCACAGAGACAGCATTGTTCATGGAAAAGCTGGCGCTTGCTTATGGGCAAACTTCATGCTTCCTTTCCAAACTTATGGATATGGCGGAAACATGGGAAGGACTTCCGGATATGCAAGAGAGGCTTATTCCATGCCTCAGGTTATTGAAAAGCACTCCAAGAGAGGAGTTGGTCGACAAGAAGGTGATTGCTGCGGGAGCAGCATATGATTTCAATCATTGGTTTTGGTCAGTAACTATACGTAGAGAAGTTTTGGAGAAGGCAAGAGTAGATGGACTTAGAATCAAGGAGCAGGTAAAGGATATCCGAGAGAAAATTCACATGACAACTGCAGAAATGTTTGATCAAGAGATCGTCAGAGAAAAGGATATGCAGCTGGAGGAGCTGAAACGAAAGGTTCAAGAAGTTTTCTTCTCAACTACTGGACCACTTCTAAGGAAGGATTTTGCGAGAGTGGCAAGTCTTTCGGCCATCCGGAATGACTTTAGGAAGCAGGAAGCAGAATGGGCAAATCTGGTGCCAAATGTCGCGAGAGAACTTGGGCCGAGCTTTCGAGTCTGGATCAGCATCGCCACATCACGATGGAAGAGGAGTCATTGCGGTAGTGTCCCAGTTGCGAACACAATGCTGCTCTGAAGGATAAGGACGCCTCTCCTAGATAATAGCTGGAACTGCCACTTTACTGATTGATTTCTAGTTGATAACTCTTGTTATTTTGGGAAACCCTAATTAGGGTTTGGTTGTAATAATCTTGGCCGTTAATCTTGTTTTAATCTCGGCCCTTCATTTCATTTTTGAAACTCTATATAAACTTATGCTCTCTCACTTTCATTTGTGTGGAGATAGAATATGAGATTGTTGCATTGAGACTGTTTTGAATAATAAAAGCTCTTGAGCATGATTTGCCTTGAATAACTTCTTATTATCAAATAGTAAGCGAGGTTGCATATCATCTTCCGCCATAGATTAAAGTTAGCATTAGATTAAGTAGAATTTGCTTTGAAAGTTGGTTAATTGAATGAGAGATTGATCGTATTGATTCAATGGTGAAGTGTAGCTCATACTTTCTTTGAATGGATGATTTGCATTCGATGCGTAAAGTTAGCCTGAGCTCTTAATTGTGGAAACTTAACTTCAGCCTCATTCGAGGTTTGAAAATTATTCTCACAACCCTTGAAGATTGCACCCATTTTGCGTATGTTGTCCTGCAGGAGGCGAAACAAAGTGTGGTTTATTCCCTTCACCGAATCCTTATTGTCTCTTGAGTTCTTAGGCATAGACTAGATTCTCCTAAACCCTATTCTTTTTGCCATTTTTTTTGAGATCAATTGAAAGTCCTAATTGAGAGCCTTTAATGATAAATTCCCTAAGTCCTGAACTTGTGAAGATTCTCTTATGTAAGTCCCCTTGTTTATTACCAACATATCACAACGGCCATTGAGCTTATCCACCGCATTCGAGAGAGACGGAGCTAAAGAAACCTTGGAATAAGCCATATGATCTTCACCATGAAATCTTAGCATCTGTGATGGTTTTCAAGAGAGGATAGAAGTGTCTTTGGACATTTTATTCTTAAGTGTTAGGTGGATGTCAGCATTATAACCACGACTTTCCTTGTAATTTAGATTTATTATTTGTAATTTAATTTATTTGTATCTTGGCCGACCTTGTACATGAAGAGGCGCAACCTCTCTCACATGTATATATACAAGGTCACCATCCTCCATTATTTATCAAGCAAGTTCGATTCATTCTCTCATTAAGGTGCGAATTTCATCAAGAGCATAAGTGCGAATTTCTTCAAGAACAGAATTGCAAATTTCTTAAGGGCAGAGTTTGCAATCCAAGGAAGTGCAGATATTCTTCGGTTATTGCATCTGGCATATGTGCTGTTTATTGGCCTTGTGATTGGCCTCATTGTAAAGAGAATTGTTGCCATTATTCTTATATAAGAGAGATCTTTTGTTGCTGGGTTTTCCTCCCTCAAGAGGAGGGTTTTCCCAGGGTATCTGCTGTGTTATTTTGTCTGATTTGAATTAATTTTCTGTGCATATAATCTGATCATTAATTTAACATGGTATTAGAGCAGGTTTAAATAATGATCCAATCAGATTAATTAAGCAGAGTTGTGAATATTGAAGTAAGCCAAGATCTAAGCATCTCTACACCTAGGTGTATGCTCGGATCATCCTTTTGCAGGTCGACTTCACTCTCAAAATGATGGCAGCTCCATCAACCGTTATTCAGGACTCGGGATTTTAATAGCGAATAAATGGGAGAAATTTCAAGTTGCCGTTATATAACTCTTTCTGCAACTTCTATTTGAAGTGTTGCGTACTTATGGAAGTTGGCAAAATAAATGGCGTATGTAGAAGGAATCGGAATATAAGATAAGTAATCGACTTACAAAGAAATCAATTCAGTTTATTATCGGACCCATGTGCACATCTGTTGACTGGCAAAAGATCATACAATTGTCTGTGACAAGCTTCTCTATGTTGCAAATATTACGATCGAGTTTAGTACATTTGACTCTGGCCTCAAACCTTCATTGCCCGCACCTAAATCTGGTTTATTCAACATAGAGACGCGATTGGGCTGTGCAACATCTCTCACTCAAAATACTATCGAGCCTTCATTGTCGGGAAAGCTTGAGAGTCCTTGCGGGCCTCAGTCGTCATCAGATATTCGTTCCCCTCCATTCAAGCATATCAAGAGAGTCACGAGAAGAGTCAGGGATCTCTTGCTTGTCAGAGGTCATTCCAAGTAGGTGGCATTCTTTGTCAGGGTGGTGCGGGTCCAATCTTCATGAAATTTCTGGGTCGTCGGTCACTCTAGGAGTCTTTCACCATCTAGAGATCAGGCAGAATATCCCACTGTTGGGATCCAAGAATTCCCATATCAGTCCGCCAAATGATTTATGTATTCAATACTAGGGCATCTAGGAAGTATCTTCCTTCATTTCTGGGCGCTCATATTTCTCTAGAATATTCAGCAATATTTGGAGAAGTATTATTGAAAGCGACAGCTATAAGGAAATCTCATACTGGTTTATGTATGGCAATCATGAGATCAGTATCCAGGAAAGATCACGATTTACTTGTGCTTGGGAATCAAATCAAAATTGTATGACTGTTCTATAACTCCAAGCTCCAACAGTGCTAAGATGGAACTCATGTAATCAGCAAGTGCAGTACCATTGCCAGTCGAGTTTCTTCTGTAAACCTTAATCATGTAGATGTCGAGTAACTCATCATGTTGGATATCAATGGTCTTTACGACCTTGCAGTCAAGAGCTCATCTTGTTGACAGATCGAGCTACTAATGGATGATGTTTGAGCTCGATGGCTGCAACCAATTGATTTCATCGAGATAAGTATTCTTGTGTTCATACTTTTGAAATCTAGGGTAAAATTTTAGTTTGCTAAGTTGTGCAAATCTGACTTGGGTTATTTGAATCATGTGTGTTTAGTAAAAATCATGGTACCTCTTGAATAAGTGATCTCTGGAACAAGATCTTGTGGAGATACCTCTATTCCTTGCAATTATGAAGATCTTTGAGTGTGACTCTGAGATGAAAAGAGAACTGCAAACTTTTCGTTGTGATAGGATGATCA
>VDFB02332046.1:0-15453 GCA_007258455.2 Sequoia sempervirens
TTCATTCTTTGAGATCTTAAATTATGAGATAAAAATCTTCTCCACTTTCTCCAAATATATATTTTACTCTCTTCACGGGGCATAAGAGAACTAACAAGTTGATTAAAATCTAAATTTTCTAAATATTTTCTCTCTTCAACTATGGCAAAAATATGATTTCATCTTGATATTAGATTCTTTAACACCTTCTTCACAACTATCTCTTTGTCCATTAATTTCCTAAGAGTATTTATGTTATTAAACACATCCTTAACTCTCTCACAATAATCACCTACACATTTAGCTTCTTACATTCCAATATTTTCAAATTATCTCTTAAGGTTTATAGCCTAACCACTTTAACTTGGTCAATTCTTTGGTAAGCCTCTTATAGAATCTTTCGAGCATCCTTGGTTGACATTGCACCTACAATTATTAAAAATAAGTGTCTATCGAAATTAGTATGAATGTGATACACAAATTTTAGGAGTTATTCTAGTTGGCTTTCTTCTTAGCTTATCTATTATTGACTGAAATATTGACCAATCAATTGGATCTTCATAACTAACTTCAAAACCCACCCATAAAAAACTAATAAAATTATCATATTTATACTCTAATAATTAAAATACGTCCACTAAATTATAAAATAAAAAGAGAATTATAATTTTTCATGATCAATTATTACACCTCCAATCCAAAATACGCTAAAAAAAATATATTCAAATGCTTTGATACCAAGTAAATATTTTAAATATTGTGCATTTGTTCTTTCAAGAGAAGAAGTAATTAAAACATCTCCTTTGAAAATATTTTGAAAGTAACATATCACTTGCAACAATAGAAATTTGAAAAACATTTTACTAGAACCTGTTTATCACTAATCAAAAACTAACTATTTGTTATTATAAAAATAAAGTAATAGCTTAAGTAGAACACCATAAAATATTTTAAGCTTAGGCATCTAATATATACATGATAATCAACAATATTGGGAAACTCAAGTAAGTATAAAACTACCTACATAGATAAAAGTGTGTTGATGTTTTCCCAAAAAATAAAAATTCAAGCACTTAACTTTTAGCCATATACTAAGACATTTTGAAGAATTTTAAATAGAAAGAAAAAGAAAAAATGTACTAATGTTAAACTTCTATTAAAATAGGTGGTTATTTTTAACTAACCAAATTTATTGCTTATTTTCATTGTGTATAAACCCATCTTCCAAATGATCATTCACCTAGCACTCATGATAGTAGTTGATTGTGGTTGACGTTGTTTTTTGTATGGTGGTTTATATAGAATTCTCTTATATCTAGTTGTTTAGGTTTTATTGCTTCTGGCTTGGATAGCCATCTCCACAAACTTCTGTATATTGTACATTTTTATAATATTAATATTATTATAGGTGATCTCCACCTTTTGTGTTAAAAAAACTTCTATTAAAGCAACTAACTACTATAAATTAAAAATATATTCCTAAAAATTAAACATCTTAGCTTTTCATATCAACAACAAATATAGGCAAAAATCTAGTTGTATGCCAATTGTATGACAAAATTCTAGCACCATATTTTTTCTTAATATTGTTGCACAAATAATAACATATAGATGACATGTAGACTACTTGTAGCATCATTCTAGCTAACTTTTAGGCCTTATCCAAAAAGATAAATATATCAAATTGTAAAGTCTAATCTATAATAGAAAGACTTCTTAGTATTCCCCTTTACATCAAAATGTTTACCATTACCAATCATGACCTTGAAACTAGAGAAAAGATACATAGTAGTCTAATTATTATGCAATCTACAAGTATATGAAATTACGGGTATTGTTAGAGTTCATAAGGATAGTCAAGGATTATTTTTGAAGTACCCTTAACCTTATATTGTCTAGGTGTGGTAATTCCAACCAAGGTATGGATGGAAATATTAATGGATGGTTCTTCATGAGATTAATGTACAAGATCACCTTGCATGGTTGGTTTGTCCTATAGTTTCTCAAATTCATTCAAAAGGGATGTGTTGCTTCCACATGTAATATATAAGTTTTGTTCCACAAATTTGAGATTTAACAAATATCTACCACAAAAAAACTAGCATAACCCCTTATCACAATGAGCTCTCATCTCAACATTACTTAAGTGCTTGATGGGTGTCGCACAAGAGGTGGGAGCTAATGGAGGATGAGAAGGTAGTGGATTTCTAAATAATGGAGTTTTATAGGTACAAAATTGAGCAACACATTTGTCTCCAACCAATTTGGCCAACCCAATGGTATCCACATTTCTTGTGGATTAAAAAATTTCATTTCATCCCAAATGTCATCTTTCAATCCACTAATGAATCAATTATAATAAAAAATAACATCATCAAGTCCTACAAACTAGTTGGCTAGAAATTCAAACTAATTTTGGTGCTCACAAATGGATCTTATTTGGCACAATTTATAGAATGGCCCAATGAATTTTCATAAGAATCAAGGCCAAAATGAGTGAGATACCTTTAGAAAACTCATCTCAAGCAGGTGTGACATTATTATTCTTCTTGAAATATTGGTACCATTGTATAGCATCATGCTCTAGATAAAAAGAGGTGATGGAGACCTTATGGTTCATAAGGATACCATGTAAGGTAAATTATAATTAAACTAAATAAGCCAACTAATGGAGTAATTCCCATAAAATTAGAAAAAATCTTATTATAACGTAGTTGTGCTAACCACGATGTTCCCAAGTTTAGACTCGAGTGTTTCCTAGGGCCTCTAGAGGTTGTTTTCAAGTTTGGAGTAAGAATTTTTTTAGTTTTAGATCCTAAGAATGGTGCTCATTAACAATTTTTATTGATTGAAGTGACCAAAAGGTGTTCCAAATTTATACACAAAATTTTTGGCCTAGACATTTATTTTTTACCTAGGTTTTTTTGCAATTTGAATACCTAATTAAATGATAATTTTAATCATAATGGTAAATATGCTATTAAACAAGAGAAAATGTGTCAAAATATTCAAATTTTTGGATCATGTAATAAGCCAAAATTAGCACACAAGAATTGCAATTTTATATGATGAAAAGAAATAAATATAAGATTCAGCTATGGAGATAGCCACCCAAAATCTCGAGACTTAATGGAAAGTACAATGAAATGAGAAGATCATTATGACAAGAATAAATTGTATTCCTATCAAATAATTTTAATAGAATGATCATTTACAATATACAAGTAATGTATGAGAGGCCCTTAGTTATATAGGTGAAGGTGAGACATAGGATAAAATAATATTATGAAAAGTTTCTTGATCTTATGATATGATATACAAAGTGATAAGTATCATATGTGTACCCTAAGTAAACTTAGCTATACTAGTGTGAATAAGAACTAGAAGTAAATCAGTTAGGTAATATCCTTGTTCACACCAACACCCCCTTAAGTGCAACTTAGGGAGAACGAGAAATCATATGAAGATGCAATGATGAAAAGATATAATGATGGGTATCAAATAATATTCCAAGTTAGGTACCCATATACAAGTTAATCTCTCATAAACATAGAAAAAAAGAAAACCCAATGGGTGATCCCACAATAGTGGTTTACAATTTTTGGCCAAAGTGGACACTAAAATTATTATTTTCAACTAAATCTTCACATTCGGGCACCTATAGCAGCTAAACCGTGAGGAATTTGAAGATGATGCAAACTAGAGTCTCATCACATTTTTTCTATAGATTCTAAAATTATTTTTTTCAAAAATTTTGGAATCAAATTGTACTTCTTTTTCCATCTCAAACGAAAGCTAGCTTTTTTTAGAAAAGAACAATTTTAAAAAGTGATGCACACCATATAACGCATAATTTTTTTTCCATGAAGGATAAAAATATAATTCTTTTGAATTTAGATTTGTAACTCTGATATATAGTGCTTCCACTTGGTTAGATAGTTTTTTATTGAATATTTTTTCTTTAATCAAGTTTCCAAGTCAAACCAATTACAATTCAGACGTAGCGCGACTGTATAACGTGTAAATTTTTTTGTATGTATCGAAATTCAATTTTTTTTTTGTTGGATCAAGGACTTCAATATCTAGTGCACTCATATTTTTCAATTTTTATTTTGATAATCTACTATTTTTCCACATGTGCAGAACAAAGACCTTCATTTTCTATGAAAATCCTATGTTTAATAAAACTAAAAAAATAAATACATAATGAAACCAAAACATACAAATTATATTCGTTGGATAGCTCGTTCTGAGGACTACCTATTTCTAGTTGGGTTTCTGAAGAATCCTCAAAAATCATCCTCAAACCAAACTTTGAAGTGTAAAAAATTAGGTTTTGTTTGTGTCTGAGGGGAAGAATCAAGATTTAGGGGAGTTCGAGCGAACCACCTTGATTACATGTATTTTGATTGCTTTTTGGGCAGAAAAAGCATTGAATGGGTTCGCTTGAACCCTAGTTCAAGCAAACCCATTTTTGGTTCATGTGAACCTTCAAGTTCGTACGAACCCCCAAAATCAAAAAGTTTGCCATGGGGTCATTTTTTCTCAATTTTCCTTCCTCCGTCAAATTGTAAACCACTATTGTGGCTTCACCCCAATGGAAAAAAATCCTCCCCAAAATGGAGAAAATAAAAAATTCTCTCAAAATATGAAAAGGGCAAAACCCCATGTGACAAAAAAATCCCCCAATAAGAGAGAAGAACATAAACCTTATATCCCCCTCTCAATGTATAATATGTGTCAATAGTAGATTCTCAAAACTAGATGTAGAAGATGTTCCATGAACATTGAACAACATTCCTCCCCTTATGTAGAAAAAATTTACCAAAGGCATATTCATGATGTATTCCCATTCCTAAAATGAATATGAAGGAATAAAACTTAAAATTTATAAAGTATCTAAACTATAATCATGTGTCTCTTTGTTGATACTAAAATATACCACTCCTTAATCATGCATTCCATGCCACACTGATGAATATGGACATCTAAAATCTAGTAGATATGAATGTAGAGAAAGATCCAAATATGAAAGTGACTCCAAATGTTGCTCAAGAGTCTCAAAGCCAATGTCAAGTTGTGACACATGATCATGTGGAAAATAATAAGAGGGTCTAAAGATTCCCCCATAACATCTAAAGGAGGTGATGAAACTCCATAAGATCTAACAGCAAAGAGAATATGAATTTCCTCAATAGTGTCCTCCAAGTCTAAAAGATAAGAGTCACAAAATAAACCTTCAATGTTTATCACGTACTTATCCCAAGTAGTTGTATCTTGAAGATAAGAAATTTCCTACTACATTGAATCATAAGAATCCATAGATGTATCAATACTAGTCTCATCGTAAGCAACAATAGATGGAGGAGATGGAATACAAAGTTCAAGAACTGGATCACATGTGAGAATACCCAAGTTCAAGTAACCAAAAATATCCTCAAAGTCAAATTCCACATTATTAGTGTGATCATCATCTAAATGATCAAATTCATCATCAATAATAAAGCTTGAAAAGGTTTATAACTGAGATACATGATCAACTATCCTAGTAGATATAATCTATCTACTCTATAAATCTCTAATGATAACTAAATCAAGAGTAAATTTCACAATCTTCCCTACTCCACCATGAGTGATATGATAGATGGAAAGGATATTTTTTAACAAATGAGGTATATATAATACATCATTAAAAGTGCCATCCCTAATATCAATTAATCCCCTCCAAACTATATTCACTTAAGTGTGATTTTCCATCAAAATAGGTGGCATGATACAAGGATCAAAAGAAGGGAACATAGACTGTGAAGACACCATATGATGAGAAGATCCAAAATATAGAATTCATCTCCCTAATCCATGACAGGTGTAGAAGCACAAAGAGCTTTCCATTTTCTTTTATCTATTCCAATGGTATGGCCTTTTTCCATATCAGATTATGATTTTTTGAATTGGAATAAGAAGCCAAAGAAGACATTCTAGAAGGAAAATTTATTCTGTTCTTCTCAAGAAGATGTTTCAATTCATTAATTTCCTTCTTATAACAATAATTTTATTCATGTGCAACCTTCTTCCAATATGCACAAGTAGGCTTGTCCTTCTTAGATTATTCCCCTTTGGAACAGGAATTATTATGTTCCTCTATGGAAGTAGATGTGGACTTTGTTATTCTTAGGCTTGTTATTTTTCTTCTCTTTACCACCAGAAGCCTTATTATCCTTTGCAATCAAGGCTTGTTATTTTGAAGACTTAAAGATGCCCATTTAAATAAGATAATCTCACTCCCTAGTGAGTTGCATAAAAAAATTATCAAAAGAAGACATCTTAAACTCACTCCCAAAGGTATTCTTTGAATCATACAAAGTAGACACAAACACTTATAAATATTCAGGTCCTAGCTTTGAGAGAAGACTTAGTATCAATTGTGTATATGATTTTTCAATTTTCCAATCCTTAAATTGTGTTATTAGTGAATTTAATTTAGTGATGAAGTCTTGTATGTTGTCAAAATTACATGGATTGAGACTTATTAGTTCATTTTCCAACAAAAGTTCTTGGATTTCATCAGTTTTTCCAAATAATTTTGGAAATGTAGTCCATATAGCCATAGATATATCCAAGTGTATGGTATGGCTTGTAGAAGCACAAAGATCTTTCCCTTTGTTTTTATTTATTCCAATGGTATGGCCTTTTCCATATCAAATTCTGATTCTTTTGAATTGGAATAAGAAGCCAAAGTAGACATTCTAGAAGGAAAATCAATTATCTTCTTCTCAAGAAGATGTTTTAGTTCATTAATGTCTTATAAAAATATTTTTTTTCATGTCCAACCTTTGTCCAATATTCACAATTATGCTTCTCCTTATTAGATTATTCCCCTTTGGAAGAGGACTTGTTATGTTCCTTTGTGGAAGTAGATGTGGATTTTGTTATTCTTAGGCTTGTTCTTTTTCTTCTCTTTGCCACTAGAATCCTTCTTATCCTTTGCAATCAAGGCTTTTGATTTTGAATACTTCAACCTATACCCATTTCAAGAAGCTAATCTTACTCCCTAGTGAGTTGCGCAAAAAAATTATCAAAAGAAGGTATCTTAAACTAACTCCCAAAGGTATTTTTTGAATCATAGAAACTAGGCACAAACACTAAATATTAAGGTCCTAGATTTGAGAGAACACTTAGTATCAATTGTGTATATTATTTTTGAATTTTCCAATCCTTCAATTGTGTTCTTAGTGACTTGAATTTGGTGACAAAGTCTTATATGTTGTCAAAATTAAATGGATTGAGACTTATTAGTTCATTTTCTAACAAAATTCATTGGATTTCATCAGTTTTCCTAAATAATTTTGGTAATGTAGTCGATATAGCCATAGATGTATTCAAGTGTATGATATGTCTTGTAGAAGCACAAAGATCTTTCCCTTCATTTTTATTTGTTCCAATGGTATGGTATTTTTCTGATTTTTTAAAGTTGGGATAAGAAGCCAAAGTAGACATTCTAGAAGGAAAATTGATTATGTTATTCTGAAAAACATGTTTCAATTTATTAATATCCAAGTTATAAAAACAATGTTTTTCATGTCCAACCTTCTTCCAATGTGCACAATTAGGCTTCTATATCTTTGATTATTCCTCTTTGGAAGAGGAATTATTATGTTCCTCTATGGAATTAGATGTGGATTTTGTTATTCTTAGGCTTGTTCTTTTTCTTCTCTTTGTCACTAAAAGCCTTTTTATCCTTTACAATTAAGGAAAGTGTAATTTTGAAGACTTCAAGGTGCCCATTTCAATAAGCTAATCGCATTCCCTAGTGAGTTGTATAAAAAAATTATTAAAAGAAGGCATCTTAAACTCACTCCCAAAGGTATTTTTTGAAGCACACAAAGTAGACACAAATACTAAATATTCAAGTCCTAGATTTGAGAGAACACTATTGTGTATATGATTTTTCAATTTTCCAATCCTAGAATAGTGTTCTTAGTGACTTGAATTTGGTGACGAAGTATTATATATTGTCAAAATTACATGGATTGAGACTTATTAATTAGTTCATTTTCCAACAAAATTCCTTGGATTCCATTAGTTTTCCCAAATAATTTTGGCAATGTATTTCACATATCCATAATGACATCCAAGAATTCAATGTGAAACAAATCAGGAGAGATATACAAGCACATATAGATAATGACTTCTTCACAACTATTCAACCACTTATTCCTTCTAACTTCATCATTGGTTTATTCATCATAAATCCCATGAAATATCCTATAGAATCTCTTAAATCTTAATATATTTTTTTATTATTTCATATTTTTATTTAGGATAGTTGTAAGGTGTTAGAAGTGGAACTAGAAATTTCTCCATGATTTAGCAAGGGAGAAAAACATAAATAAAGAGGAATGAGACCACAACCACAAGTATTTTCCCCCCAAATTCATTTAATCAATGATCCCCCAAAAATAATATATGATCTTGGAACTTTATAAATTATGAAATTACAACTGTCATTTACCAAAAACAAAAAAGTGGTCTTGATATTAGTACATGTAAATACCAAATTTGGCCACAAAAATTAAACTATAATTTTTAGATCAAATTAGATTTGAATTAATCACACAATTTTAAATTATAGGAAAAAAAGTCCCTTTTTTTAATTTAAACCAAAAAATATTATCGTGCAAGTCCAAACAAAGCCTTGAAAGTGTAGGAGTTAATGGTGAACTCCTCAACACCCAAAGATCACCTAAAATCTAAAAATAAAATGTTCTAAATGCAAAATTGAAATTAAGCAATCCATGAAATGAACCTAATTAAGTTAGGTCTAATGAAATGAATGAAATAAAACCCAGTAAATTGAAACAAAGATCTAACAATAGCAAACAAAAGCATAGAAACAAGGTTTTTAAAGTTGTAAAATGTAGTTTCAGATCTAACATAGGACTAAATCACCCAAAGGGGCGAATGAGTCCCAATTAGGTTTTTTGAAGGGTTCAAATGCTGAAAAATAGTCAACACAAAATTCTCAAAAATTAGTAAAACAACCTATATTGGGACTAAATCGCCCAGAGGAGTGATTCAGTCCCAAATTAGGGTTTTGAGACTAAATTTAGCAAATTATGAGTGAATGTTAAGGTTTCTAACTTGTATGTTGTCTAAACTATGTGCAATTATAGATTTCAAATGAAATTCAATGATGCAAGATGAAAAAATGCAACCTATATGCACTTTCACTAATGCAATATTTAGAAGCCCTAAATGAAAATTAACTAATGCAAAATCTAATACAAATTTAATTTGTAAACTAGATCTAGGACTATGTTGCACTCCAAATCAAAAATAAGGTGTCCAAAGGATAGGTTCACCAAAATGAACACCAAGGAAATAGGGATCCACCTTTTGAGAGATGGAACAATTAGGGACATCTTATTTCACTATAGTTCATTAAAGCAAACCAAGATCCCTTAATCAGTTGAATTGATTGAGGAATGGACTAGGGTTAAGATGGTCTTCACGGGTGTGATTAAAGACAAAAGGGGGTTCACCACTAAGCAAAGGCTTAGAAAGAAAGAAATGTAAATGATATGTAAATCTAGCTAGATGTAACCTAGGAAATCAAACTCAAAATTAGAATAATGAACTATGAATGAACAAAGGGGTACCTAGAAAATTGAAGATGCTTGAAACAAGGTCTGAAATTCTAAAACTATGACTTTTGAAGCATATTGGGACTCAAACGCCAATTGAGGTGATTTAGTCCCAGTTTAGGGTTTCAGGAAAAAATCAGAATCTGCAACTGGTAAACCAAGATTTATAGTTTGAAACTCTGAAAAATGATATATTGGGACTCATATGCTAGTTGGGGTAATTTAGTCCTAGTATCAAGGTTGATTTGAAACTTTGATATCCTCTAGTGATTTTCTATAGCTTCTCTCCTCTCCGATCTCCAAGTCTGAAACTATGAATTTTGACCTGTAGGTGACTTTTTGTAATCGTGCAAGAAAGATGACAACTTTGAAAACTTTCTCTAATCTTTCTCTTTAATGGATATTCAACCTAAATTTTCAAATCACACATCAAAGAGAGGGAAAAATGTTTTTTTATTAGTGGATACGATTTTTCCTTGCTCAAATCACGTTTTGGTAATTAAACCTTGAAATCAAATCAAATAGAATGAAGGAGTGATGAATGAACAAATATGCCATGTTGCAATTCACCAAACTCTTGTAACAAAGTCTGCAATATTGTATGAAATGGCTAGCATGAATGTAGATCATGATTCTTAATTGAATGTTATGGATCTTGACTTGAATGCTTGCTTGAATCATAAGAACCTACAACACAAATGTTAGCTCAAAAATAAACATGATGCATGATGACTTTGACATGATACTTTATTCTTGAATATAGCTCCACAATGATTGATAATCAACTCTTGAATGCTCTTGAATTCTCTATAATGCTCTCACTTGAATTTTCATAACATAACTTAAATTTATAGGATAAATTATGTGAAATAACCTTGTATTTATACTTGTTTATACCAAATTTCTCCAAATTAATACACTACAAGCAGACATCAGATCTAGGAGAATAAAATACTGCCAAGAATTTGAATTTAAAATAGGTCCAAGCTAAGCAGGACTCATATGCTAGTTGGGGCGCATGAGTCCTAGTAGACTAGGCTTGGGAGACAAATTTCAAGAAATGTTAAGTTCTATGCCAAATTCAAGATCAAGCACCAAAACTTAGGTGGGAGCCACATGCCCAAGGTGGCGTATGAGTCCTAGATCACTAAATCTAGGAAACATAACCCAAAATCATTAAATTATGATTGGTTATTAGATATGTGTCAGGATTATCCTTAGAAAGATGCATTAAATAAGGCTTGTGGATGAAAAATAGGACCAAATAAGACATAAAGAAGCCCAATTTTAGTAGGGAGGGCCCAAACAAGTGTGAAAATGTCAAGGGATACATTTTCCTACACTACAATTATGCTTTCAAAGTGGAGATTATTTTCAGCATATGGAAAGATAAAAGATTTACATTTTTTCTCATTGCTTTGCTGATCATCATGTTTCATTTTTTCTAAAGCAATTATAAATGTTTTAATATGTTATTGCATTTCCAAGTGTAAGCTAAAAATATTCCCTAGAAGTGGCTCAGTTATAGGTTTTTCTTGAATGCTAAGGGAATTCCTCGTATGTTGTGGTGAGAGTTCCCATGTCTCCCTCCTTACAAGTGCCAATAAGGTCAAATTCTTTTTGCTTTTAGTAACTGTGTTTCTCAATTGCAAGCTTCTCCATCAACTAGAAGAGGATATCATGGACACTAGAGTGCGTTACAGAATGTTTGACAATGCTTCGCCTCCCACAAGTGAAATATATATTTCAAGAAGTATTCTATTAGCTATCTTAATAAAAATTAAATAGAGAATTTTATTATATTTTATATTATTATCATAATTATTGGTTATCAATATTTTATTTATAATCATGTTTCAAAAAAAATTAAATTTTATTATAATTTTTAAATATAAACTTATTTAATATTTTTTTGATGTGTAAGAAATATTTTTATTGATTCAACAGAAAAGTTACATCATAATGTGGCATTTTCACAATTGCTTGATTTTCCCTAACTATGAAAAAGGTTGTGAAAGCTTTACAATCATCTATAAAATAAACCCCTTCTCTGATTTTATTGGACTTGCCAACCCAACCCTTACCCAACTTTTTTCTTTTGAGAAGCCCTAAATCAAGAGATAGTCAAAACCAACCACCTAGAATTGTGAATACAAAGGAGATTGCGCATAGAATGATTAAAGCACACACCAATAGGCCAAAAAGGAACCATTCAACTAGAATGAGGTATTCCTCACCATGATACTGAGCAAATCAAACTAGCAGCTCACTGAGAATTTTTAGCACAAATGATACACACACCAAGCCCTAACTGCCTAGAGCCAAAAAAACCCAAATCACCACATTGAACCCAAAACCAACCAGCACAAGAGCATGAAACATTGAGCACACCCACAAAGGGGAGAAGGCTAGCGCATAGACAACCAAAAAATATGACCTGAGTGAACCTTAACAAAAAATTAGACACTTACAAAGGCTAAGGATCAGGGAGCTAGCATGAACATTCTGCATAGATAGGTCATGAAATCTCCAACCCATTCGTAGTTGCCAATCTAGGTTCGTACCCCAAAATGTGCTTTAGAAATTTTTCACCCTAAATAGCCTAGCCATAGTGTCACCAACACTTGGCATTGTTTGTAAGAGTTGAATATGATCTCAATACCCAAGACCACCTGCAAAAATAATGAAAGCCTTCTACAAAAGAGTATGCAAGAATATGATCTTTCTTGATAATAAGACCTATCAAAATGATGATGAGGTATGAATTATGTTACAAAGTGTACAATGACCTTCCTTATATAGGAAAGGTGAGGAATAGGATTGAACATAATTGTGACATGTGTCTTAATCCTATGACATGAGATGACTAGAAAGCTCACTACCTAAGAATGACACATTAAAATCTAGACAAGATAAGTTCTAGAAAATACAATTAAGACTTCTAGAATAAATCTTATATCCTAAGCAAACTTAACATGTGAATAATTACCCTAATTACCTAGTGAGATAAATTACTAGGTACAAGAATTTATATTCACACCAACACCCTAAACATCTAGTAGGAAGGAGTGGCATTTAGGGTTCTTCCCATATTCCAAAAGAAGATGAAGCTCCCTGGGATGAGGGATGCCAACACAAAGCTATGCTAGAAGCACCACTTATTTGGCCATGCATTTGTTCCTCCTGCATCTTGCTTGAACTTTCCTTGCTCTTGCATCCAAAACCTCTCCTATGGTCATTCATTTTCAGCCTCATCTGCCCATTCTCTAGGCTACCTCAAGTAGAGAATATATTAATATATTTATAAACTTATTTAATTTTTATTAACCTTTTCAATTTAAATTGTCTTATTTAGTTCTATTTGTGATCTAAATCCATTTTTTATTTTAGTATTCATGGTAGAAAATGAGTCACACCTAAATCAAAGATGGAGCGCTCATCAATAGGGTGGTAGCTTTGTGGTAGAGCACCCCAACAACAAATGAGAGGTCCTAGGTTTGACTACTAGTTATAGTCCATGAAAATTTAACTTGGAATTAAATTACATCAACAAAGCCAAGTAAGATCCTCAATATGACTCAAGGAGGTGTTGTAAAATGAGCCACATGTGAACCAAAGATGGACCGATCACCAAGATGACCGGTACCTTAATGGTGGACTAAAACAGGTTCAAAAAATTTTGAGTTCTTTGGAATGAGTTATCTAATTTTTCTTTCTTTGAAAAATGGCTTATTAGGACACGCAATGAGTAGGTTTGATTCTTTATTTCATTGGAGATGAATTACATGCAGTAATATCATCATGGACTAGAACAGGTTCATATTTTTAGATAATTCTACAGCAAAAAAATTTGAGTTCTTTGGACTGAGTTATCTAATTTTTCTTTCTTTGACAGATGGCTTATTAGGACATGCAATGAGTAGGTTTGATTGTTAGCCTGATTCTTTATTTCATTAGAGATGAATCACATGCAGTAATATCATCATGATTTTGTGGTCTGCATCACTAGACCAAGATCTAATCCTCGAGCATGGCTCAAAGTGGGGTGTTGGAAAATGAGCCATACCCAAAACAAAGATGAACCAGTCACCAAGATCATCAATAGCTCAATGATAGAACACTCTAATAGAAAATGAGAGATCATAGATTCAACTTGTAGTGGGAACACCATTTTCCTCATTAATTCCTTTTTTTCCTTCCATAGTTTTAAATACTTTTAATCACTTAATTATTGTTTAAGGTCGTATTCTTCTATTAATTAAATAATTCTAATTATTCAATTAATTCATTTCTCCTTTTTTTAATTAATTAAATAAATTAATATTTAATTAATTACATCACTAATATCCCTTTCTTTCTTGTTTTTAACTATTCATTTTCATTTTCCTACTATAATTAAATAATTATTTTAATTATTTAATTATTAGTAGTATTTTCTTCCATAATTAAATAGATCCTATTTATTTAAATATTTCCCACTTTTTCCCATTATAAATAATTATTTTAATTATTTACTAATTTGTCTTTTCCTCCACTTTCTAACTAAATAATTGTTTCAAATTATTTTAGTTAAAGGTTAACTTTTCCCTCTTCTTCAATTGCTATAATTATTTAATTTATTCCAACCACCTTTTTTGTGCCAAATCTTATCTCTTATCTCAATTAACTTTCACTATTGATAAGGTTTTATTCCTATTTAATATCCATCATCCATCCTTAACTAAGCCCTATTTTTTGCCTAACCCTATTTCTTTGCTTCTCAAAGCAATCTCAGCCATTGATCTTCATCATTTAATCTTGGCCTTCATTCAAATTTGGTTTTCTATAAAAAAAATCTATCACTTTCATTACAACCCTACAACAACAACTACTAGCTTTGATATTTTGGTGTCACTCTCATTAAGTTTATTCTTGCATACTACAAATTTGAGGACAAGCAAATATATAAAGCAAAATGGAAAAGAGCAATAACATGATTCAACCATGACATAAGAAAATTATGGTAATCTTACTTTATTATTGTTTATGTTTCTATGTTCATTTGTGCTTCATTATGGTTGATACATGTCTTTTCCCTTGATTTTACCCTATTCTACACAAGTCTTATCTAATCCATAAAAAAGATTAACAATTATTTCCCCTGATCTCTTGGTTGTTGAATCCAATAACCTCTAATGATTAATAACATTCAATAGGGGAGAGTGGCCCATAATGGAGTAGGGTCCAATAGTGGGGATAGAAGTAGTTCTCATGGGCCCCATAGTGGAGCAATTTAATATCCAATTGCAAAACACTTTTTATCATAAAGTACGCAAAGTGAAAAATCACGCGATGCCACATCAGTGCACCAATAAAACATGACTTAGTGCACCACTATCAGTCTCACTATTTTTTTGGCCCTAAAGCGAAATATAGACGTAAGATTTTGAAAACGCGAAGTTAGGGTGCTCCACTATAGACCCCTCTCCCCTATTTAATCTCAAAAACAATTTCACCCATCATTATGGTACCAATACCCCTGGTTTTCTTGAATAAGGAAATAAAAAATGATGAGCTAGTGTTAAAAACCTTCATATACAGAATGCTAAACATGTGTATAGAAATATACGCAATACAGAAGATGTATTCCTAAAAAAGAACCTGCTTATTGCAGGGTTTAATACATTTATCTCAAAGTCCAAATAAACATTTGTTCTGAATAATCTCTTTATTTTGTTATGGATGGCATTTCAGCTTACCAGAAGCTCACGACATTGAGTTAACTGGACAAAAATTGAATAGAAATAAGAGATCTCAGATTATAAGATTCCTGACAGTTATCTACCGCAAG
>VDFB02332047.1:0-42167 GCA_007258455.2 Sequoia sempervirens
GTATCTATTTATCCTAGCATCCCTTTCATCTCCCAATCCTTATATTCCCATCCATCTATCACAACATCCCTTCCATCTCCCCATCCTTATCTTCGTATCTATCTATCCTAGCATCCCTTCATCTCCCTATCCATCTATTATAGCATCCCTTCCATCTCCCCATCCTTATCTTCGTATCTATTTATCCTAGCATCCCTTTCATCTCCCAATCCTTATATTCCCATCCATCTATCACAACATCCCTTCCATCTCCCCATCCTTATCTTCGTATCTATCTATCCTAGCATCCCTTTCATCTCCCAATCCTTATATTCCCATCCATCTATCACAACATCCCTTCCATCTCCCCATCCTTATTTTCGTATCTATCTATCCTAGCATCCCTTTCATCTCCCAATTCTTATATTCCCATCCATCTATCACAACATCCCTTCCATCTCCCCATCCTTATCTTCGTATCTATCTATCCTAGCATCCCTTTCATCTCCCAATCCTTATATTCCCATCCATCTATCACAACATCCTTATCTTCCTATCTATCTATCCTAGCATCCCTTTCATCTCCCAATCCTTATATTCCCATCCATCCAAACAATCCCTCCCATCCCCCATCCCTATATCTCTATCCATTCTTTCATCTTTATCCTCATCCCATCTCATCCCATCTCACAATCTCTTGTCATTGGTATTTGGCTATAGGCCTCCCTCCATGCAACCCAATGCCATTTATCTCATCATCATCACCCCTGCTCCTCTTGCACCTCTTTCCAATTTCCTATCACTTTTCATCACTCATCTATCTATCATATCATCCTCCCAAGTCATTTTCATGCTTTGGATAACTATCCCATCCCTGAGCTTTATGTGATCGTCATCATCCTATCCAATCCAACAGGTCTATCCTATCTTGTCGTATCAGTCCCATCTTTTTATCTACTTATCCTATCATCATCCATCATCCTTTATCCATTATTTTTGGTCTTGTCGAACTACGTTGCCCCTGCGCTTTCCCGTAGGTCGATCATTTGATCTTCCCCCGGGGTTCCATCATCGATCTTCATTGTCCACTTCACTCTTCTATCATCTATCATCGGTCTTTCTCCTTTTGTCCATCTTATCTTTACCATCTATCAAGGTCTTCATCTTGGTCAGTCGTCCACCTTTCACTAAACTACGAGGGCTCTGCGCTTTCACGTAGGCAAGGCTAATCTTTGATCGGTCCCCGAGCCCCTAGGTCTTTAGGGTGTGTCAGTCCCATGTCTTGTCTTCCTTGTGTCGTGCCATCAAGTTATGCCCTTATCTAGCCGGTTCTTAACAAACGCGATCCACTTGTATCATGAGATCTAATCAATTTTGAACATCCTGCGTCATAACGATCTTTTAGTTTCGTATCCATCATATTTGGTCTCAACAGGATGCATCCTTCCTAACAGACCTCATCAATCCCATCCATCCCCTTGATCCTATGGCAATGGACGCTTGAAATTGATTGTGATATTTTGATACTTTTGGATTTTGTTTATCATTTGAGCTCCCTATCATCACTTGTCAAGACCGCCATAATCCATCATATTATGGTGTGTTTTGATTGGTCAACATAGGGGCATATCTTGATCTTTTATGTCTATTTGTGTCTTCTTGGTTGTCCCACATAGTACCCACCAAGATCCCCTCAGGTCTTGTGTTATGTTGGGGCATCCTTTATGTGCTTGTGGTTATCTCAATACCTGGCCCACCAAGGTCTTTGTGACTTTGGGGTGTTGGGATAGCCTTCTTGTCTGTTGTGTTTATTTCATGCATTAGACACTATTACGCCTTGGTTCCACATACCCTGGCACTTGGTGTCTTATGCTATAGCAAAAATTAGTGCTCCAAAGATGGCAAATTGCATTAGGATTGCATTTCATTTTCCATTCTATCGTCTTGCATGTATCCCCCCATCCATTCATTCTTCATCCTTATCTCACATCTCTATCCAATCCCCATCCATTCCAACCACCAGAATCATCTAATCATATCCTTGGTCTTATTCCCAGTCTTGTTACCAGCCTTGATCCATTATCATCATCATCCATTAGTATCATCGGGAGGTATTCTTCCCTATCCCTTTGGTGTTATTTTGGGATGTATCCTTCCCTCATCAACAACACTTTCATCATCATCATCGGGAGGTATTCTTCCCTATCCTTTAGTGGTGTTTTGGGATGTATCATTCCCTCATCAATACCACTCAGTGGGATGTATCCTTCCCTATCCTCGTGTTGTTTTGGGATCTTTAATTCCCTCATGGACAACCCTCCATCCATCATCAACCTATTTTGGCTTGTACATTGACTGGGGCAACATCACCTTTTGTCCTCAAATCCATTTGTGCTTCATCCATTTCCATATCACTTACTCTCTTCCTCATCACCTTGCATCATCTTCCTCATCCCCCCTTGTATCACATCATCTATTTCGAGAGCACACACGTGTTCTCTTCAACCCGCATGTCCTCTCGAGGGGGCATCCTTCATCCCTAATTTTCATCATTTTCTTTTTCCCTTCCTAGTCACTCCTTTGGATGATTGGGGAATCTTTTCCAATCTAACCATCTTCTTCTAGGTTCTATATTTTAATATTCTTTGAAATGATGCTACTTCGTAACACCATCTCAAAGAGGGGCAAAATGTAGACATCCAAATTTTGACACTTAATTTATCCAAATTTATCACTTTTCATCTAAACATCCTCTTATCCGAGTTAATTAAGTAATATTACTATTATTTAATTAATATCTTTAATTCTGCTAAATCCCTAAGGTATTTAATTAATTATTAAATACCTTACCCTCCTTAATCCCCTTTCATCAAATAAATTAAATAAATATTACATTTATTTAATTCCTCACATGTCATTTTCATCTAATCCTAATCCATCTCCTAATCTCTTCATTAAGGATGTGCACATGCCTAATCCTTGATTAGGATGTGTCACATCCTCCAACTTTTGCAAGTTGGCTTTTAATCCTAATTAGTCCCTAATTATCCTCTAATTACTAATTAATTAAGCCTAATCATTCTCCAAGGAATTTTTAATTCCTTTTTATTCTTCCTAGATTCCCCTCTTTTATATGTGAATTTTTAATTCACATTCCATCCTTCCAAGGCTTCTAGAACCTTGGACTTGATAATCTCCACATGTGACCAAGTCCCACCTTTTTGGAGCCCACCTTTTATCCTCTAGATCATCCTATGAATGTGAATTTTTAATTCACATTTATATCCCCAACCACCTTTCACTTTCCCATGTAGATTTTTGAGGAATTCAAAATTTCTCAAATGTCTCTTTCACTCCCACTTGGGGACAAGAAATCCCTTTTTGTGGAAATCCCTCATCCCCCAAGGTGCATGTCCTTTTCCACCTCATGTACCTTTTTGACACCTCATCTCCATCTCATATCCCCTTGTCCACTTCACCCTCCACATGTCAAGATGTGAGGGCTTGTGGGTTCTCAACCCACCATAGCCCTTCATCTTGACCTTGTTGGATCAATCTTGACCCTTGAATTCTCTAGAGAATTCAAAATCTCCTATAAATACCCCCTCCTCAAGGGCATTTTCAACACTTCTTCATTTTGAGCAACCTTATGCTGCTAATTTTCCTTCTCAAACACTTTGCATTTTGATAACTACATGCTGTCCATTTGAACTCTCAATCCTTTTGCCATCATTTAGCCATCTTTGTTCATCATCTTGCATATTGAATCTTGCATATAGTCATTCAAACAATCATCTAAGGAGCACACAACCAATCCAAGAAAGGGCCAATCAAAGAGGTATCAACAACAAGGGAGGTAAAAGTGTTTGTGTTTTATCTTATTTGCATTCCTTTTCGTTGAACCACTCTTTTGGCTAATCTTGAGGTGTCCTTGGTATTTTGTCATTCATGTTTCTTAGTTGTTTTACACATTTAGAGCAGTAGAAATATCAGGGTATACACTAAGGAACCCCAATCATCTTCTAATAGCTTTGTGACTTCCTCAATTTTTTTTTATTTTTCTTTCTATTACACGGGTTCCACTTGTGTAGTTGGTGTTAATTTTTTCAAAGGATTTTCCTTGTTTTTATCAATGTTTAAACAAATGTTTGGTTTAGGATCAGTTTTGAGTGTGTACACTTTGTTGTTGTAGACATACTTCATTATATGATGAAGATTAGAATGCACCCCATTCATTGCATGGATCCATGGTCTACCTAGAAGAAGATTATATGAAAGATCATGAGGCATAACATGGATTGTTGTTTATAATGTGGCCTTTCCATCTATAATAGGCAAAGTGATCACACCAAGCGGTTATTTTCCTACATTTTCGAATCCATGAATAGATAAAGAATCAGGTCAAATTTTTTATTTATCCACTCCAAGCCTATCCAAAAGGTTTACGCTACACACATTAAGAGTAGAGCCATTGTCAACAAGGGTTCACTTTACGCCTATTCTATTGTATCTAGCTATTATCATGGAAGCATCATGTTATTTTTGTACTTCCAAAGAAGGGAGTTTATGTTGGTGGAAAACAATGTCAACATTCTATGACCAATAACATAGTGAAGGTTAACTACACCCGATCCATACGAATTTGAGGCATATTTAACCCACTAAGCATTAATCCCAATAAGATCATTCATTGTAAACAAAGACAAGGAGCCATTAAAAAAAACATTCTAAATAATGAAAGCTTGAAAAACCTCTAATCTAAGACATTGAAACTTATCCTATTGGGGGAGTGGTGTCGCATTGATGTGGAATGGCGACCCTTTACCAATCCCTTGGATAATGAGCTTGTTTCAATCAGGTTTATTGAAGAAAACTGATGAAACCATTGATATATGTGTATGAAAACATTATTTAAAGATAAATGAATATGATGAAAGCTATTTTAACATGATTTATGCTAAGATGATTGATATGGGTGTATACAAATCTACTCTAAATGTATGCAAGCTCAAAAATATTAAAATCCTAATTAACAAATAAGCTAAATGTATGCATCTATGTTATCATAGAAGCCATTAATAGAAGTTTAAAGCTAATATGCAACTAAAATATGCTAAGTGTGAGTAAAGTATGAGTGTGAGTTTGAGTGAATTCAACAGCATAAGTTTGCAATTGAGAGATGGATCCATTTGTCTCCAAATAGTGTTCTATTTATAGGAAAGAAAATGAAGGGTTGAGATCAAAAAGATCAATGAATGGTCAAGGATGAAAGGAAGAAGAGGCATGAATCATGGATTCTCATCAACGGGTGAGAATGCAAGATGAGATTTAATTAAGGGTTCTCATTTGTTCCAAAAAAACACACTTTTGACCTCTACACATAGGTCAAAAGGTAACTTGCTCAAGAAGTCACAAGTATAGCTTGCTCAAGGAGCCAAGTGAGAATATCCCTTTTTCAAATGATTGGAGGAGAGAGAATATTCTTTAGAATATTCTCATGGGTGAGGAAAAAAGGATACTTTGCAATTTAAAATAAATTTTTAATTGTGCAAAAAGGGAAAGGAATATTCCATGGGAATATTCCCCTTTTGGAGGAATATTCCCTTGCAAGTAGAAGAATTAGTAATTTGATAATTAAAAAAAAGTTTCAATTATGCAAATTAGGGGAATTATATGATATTCATTAAATAATAATTGATTTAATGGAGATCAAATAAAAAAGAAATGGATGAGATTGATTTGATCTATCAATGGTCACAAATGAAAGGAGGATGAAACATGGATCAAGGACTCTTATCAATGGATGAGAATCAAAGATCACATGGATCAAGAAAAGATCAAGGGCTCACAATCATGCAAACAAACACACTTTGTAACAACTTTAAAAAGTTGTTTCAAAGTTTGTTTGGAGTAATCATTACCTTTTTTTGGAGGAAAATAGGAGAATATTCCTTTGGAATATTCCCTATGCAAGTGGATGAGAGGGAAATTAACAATTTACTTAATTAAAACTAAATTTGAATGTGCAAGATGAGGAATGTGAGGATATTCATTAAATTATTGATTTATTTAATGAAAAGGAGATGCAAATATGATAGTTAATTAAATAGTTTAGGTTATTTAATTAAATAAGAGGACTTAGGGTTAAAATTAAATAATTTTCATTATTTAATTAAATCAGATGAAATGTCAGTGTGAGAGGGGGTAAATTAACCCAATTAGGTCAATCAGATTAATAGATGAAAATGAGGAATTTAATTAAATAATTAGACTTATTTAATTAAACAAGCGAAAAGAAGATGGGTTTGAGGATGAAATGATGTTAGTTAGCCAATGTGATCCATCGAGACATTTTTAGGTGTCTATACATTCATTTCTTGAATCATGGCTACTATGTCATTTAGTTGCACATTAGGAGGGGTAGGAACTTGTTGTAAGGCATTTTGAATCATGTTATTATAATGAGGGGAGGCTTGAATAAGGTCCCATAATGATATTTTAGCAGGAGTATTATTTAGTTGTTCAACAAGATTGTACTCCTTTTCACCTTGTAAAGGTAAACAAGGATGACCAGGAAAGATAGATTTAGGCAATGGGAGGGATGTTGAAGGCGTTTGACTTGGTTGTGGATTGTTTCTAGTGTTATATGTATGAGCAATGATATTATAACTCGAATGTTGGAAAATATTATTCTTAGGTGGGTAAATGATAGTTGAGCATTGGAAGAAATGTCTTAACCGGCTAATTCACTCTATCAATTCGGCTATTAAGACCCCTACAATCTTCATCCTCTCTCCCACCTTGATGGGTGGGAACTTGGCACTCTTAAGATTGCTCCAGAAGCTAACAAATGAAAGAGTGAATTGGTTCGAGTGCTCCAAGCTAACTATAATTCTCCCCCACCTGCCAAAAATATTCCCTCCCACATGGGGGTTATATTCCATTGCTTCTCGACCGATTTCATATTGTTTGACGGAACCACCCAGGGCTACCGATGATGGAATCAATCACCAATCAGAACACACAATTTGGCCCCACTATACCCGAGGAAAATAGGGTAGGTAGCATAGGATAAGTTCGGGTTTATTTTGAGTTTGAGGTTTGTGTGAAGGTGGGTAAAGGATGAGTTGAGGTTGAATAATATTAATGTCCCTTAGTGAAGGAGATTCTAATTTTACTTCATCATCTTCATCTAAGGAAACTATCACTATTGTCAATGTTATCATTTTCTTGCACCATGATACACTCCTTAGTAGGAGATTTTTTAGGAGAACTACAAACTAGATGTTCACAACATTCAAAGGTTGGTTCTTCTATAATGAATTCATCGCAAGTGAGGGAGTTATCAATGGTTGGATTGTCTTGTTTATCAACGATGTCCTTGTCTTGTTCAATAATGTTTTCCCTAGGGGACGAGAGACATAAGATTCTCATGACTTTCATCGATTGTATTTTCTAACATCAAAGTATCTTTTTCACCACTAGGAGAAGAACCAATTTGATTGTTATGATTGTCCATAATTTCATTCCTTTGTCCCATAATGTCTTCCAAAATAGGATAGGTAGGGGAAGAATCATAAAGAGATTTTTCATAGATCTTAAATATTTTATCATCTATCACCAACCTAATTTCATCTTCTAAAATATTATCACAAGAGGGTAAGATGTTGGGAGATGAATGTAAACTAGTTGAAGTTTCAATGGTTTCTTGTTGCGTTATATGATCATCACGATTACCTATGATTGTGTCCTTTTGTTCATCAATGTCTTGTCCAATAAGAGAGGTAGGAGGAGAGAAACAATGAGGACTCTCAAAACTCTCATTGATTGGTTCTTTTAACACCAAAATATCTTCTTCACAAATAGGAGAGATATTAGGAGAAGAACGAATATGATTGTTATGATTGCCCAAGATTGTAGTCTCTTTTGTTAAATCCTTTTCATTGGGAGGGGATATGAACTTTTTCTTAGCATGTCTAGATAGGTAAGATACTAACATTGTTTGACCAAAAATGAAAGTACTTCTAACCATCTTATGCAATGCTTCAAGAATGTAAACAATGTATATCCAAAGATGAAAAGTACTTTTAACCAATGTATGCAAAACTTTAAGAATGAAAACAATGTGTATGCAAAAATGAAAATCACTTTTATCAAACTTATGCAAAGCTTTATGAATGTAAACATTGTGTATTCAAAACTTTAAGAATGAAAATAATGTGTATGCAAAAATGAAAAGCACTTTTATCAAACTTATGCAAAGCTTTATAAATGTAAACATTGTGTATGCAAAAGTGGAAAGTAATTTTATCCATATTATGCAAAGTTTAAAAAATGTGAACATTTTCAGATCTGATGATTTTTGTTATTAAAATGATTTCAAAAATGACTACCCTAAATTGATGTTTTTGACCTAGATGCATAAAATATAAGTTACTAAAACTTTCTAGACTAATAGTATAGGTTACTAGCAAGCTTAGGAAGTACAGAAACAAGGTTTTTAATGTTGTAAAAGGTAGTTTCAGGCCTGATCTAGGACTAAATCGCCTAGAGGGGCGTATGAGTCTTAGTCATGGTTTTTCAAGGGTCTGAATGTTGAGTAATAGTCACCATAGAATACCCAAAAACTAGGAAAAAGCACTTGTACTGGGACTAAATCACCCAAAGGGGTGTATGAGTCCCAATTTAGGGTTTTAACACCATTTTCAACAAATTTTGTGTGAATATTTTGCTTTTTATTTTGTATGATGTCTAAGCTAAGTGAAAATGTAGATTTCAGATGATATTCAATGATGCAAGATGCAAAAATGCAACCTACATGCACTTTCACTAATGCAATATTTTAAAACCCTAGATGCAAGTTAACTAATGCAAAAACTAATGCAAAGTTAATGCAAGCTAGATCTAGGATTATAATGCACTCCAAATCAAAAATAATGATGTTCTAAATTCATGTTCACCAAAATTAAATGACAAAAATAGGTGTTCCACCTTTTGGGAGGTGGAACACAAACTAGGTGTTTAGAGACCTGGGTGTTGCCACAATAATGGGTTACACTTTCTGGGACATCCTGATTTTTTCCTAAAATCACATATTTTTGGAAAATATATTGATTTGAGACTTTAAAGGTTCCATTTAAATCATTTTAATTAAAGAGGGTTTGATCAAACCCCCTTAGATCAAACCCCCTTGGATAAAACCCTGTTAGTTTTAAACCATACCTATAATGGAGTCTCCTCTACACCTATCAAAATGCTGATAAAAAACCACTTTTGATTTACATTTTGGGCGATCAAATGAATTCATTTAAAATTTATGTTTTGTAATTATGTAGCCCTTATTATAAGCTTCCCAAAAAGTATAATTTTAAATATATTAAATTTGATTATTATATTTATTTTTTATTTCTTGTGAATGTAGGTTTTTCAATGAACATCAAGTTCTTTGTTTTACACATACGAAAAAATGGGAAAATAGAGAAAAAAAATTTCTAAAAAATACATGTGTACTAGGTATTGATGTCCTTATTCCAACAAAAAAAGAATAAGTTGATTCAAATGCATACAAAAAAAGATATGCAGGTCGAAGTACACATCTATCCAAATTATAATTACTCTGACTTGGAAAATTAATTAAAAAAAATATGTAACAAAAAATTATGAAAAAATATCCATGCACTAGATATTGGTGTGACAAATTTGTATTTTCAAAATTAGAATTGTATACTTTCTATAAAAAAAATTATGCGGTCCAAAGTAAACATCACTTTTAAAAAATATTGTTTACTAGTAGAAAAAATAAGTTATTAAAAATTACATAAAAGGATTCACAATTTATTTTTTAATTTATTTTTAAAATATATAATTAGAATTTGCACACAAAATCTCACAAATCATGTTTGATTCAAATTAAAATTCTTAATGGTTTAGCTACTATAGGTGTAAGAAAGTGAAGATCTAGTGAAAAATGTCAATTTCAATGTCAAGTTTGACCAAAAAGTGTAACCAATTATTGTGGGATCACCCACCTAGACCTATTTCAATCAAGTTTCATTCAAGGAGGCCCTAAAGATCTCAATCCAAGGATTAAGTGAGGGGGAGATATTTGTAATAGGGTGTCCTAGGGTCTGATTAAAGATTAAAGAGGGGTTCGCCACCAAGCTAGGGTTTGGAAAGATAAGAAATGTAAATGACATGCAAAGTACCATGCAAAACTTAACTAAATGACCTAGGGAATGAATCTGAAATACAAAATAACAAACTGAGAATGAACAGAGGTGCACTTGGAAGAGTGATGAAGTTAAAACAAGCTCCTAAACCCTAAAAACTTCTTGTTTGATGCCCACTGGGACTCATGCCAATCTGGACAATTTAGTCCCAAAGTAGGGTTTCTATGCCAAAACTAGAATCTAATAGTGGTGAGTCTAAATCTCTTGAAATCTGGAAAAATCCCTTTACTGGGACTCATACGCCACAAGTGGCGTATCAGTCCCACTCAGCTTTTTCACAAGGTTAAGGCCTAAATATGGTCTCTAAACTCTACTCTTCCTTCCACACTTTGTTTCTAGGTCTAAAACCCTGATTTGTAACCTATAGGTGACTTTTAGTGAAGATGACAACCTTGTGATGATTTGATGACTTTCTTCAACCTTGCAACCTAATCTTCAAAGGATCTTCAAACTCCAAGACACCTCAATCTGCAATCACACATGTAGAGAGAGAAAAACTTGTTGATTATTAGAGAATAGGGGTTTGCCTTTGTCAAACCCCATTTAGGTAATTAAACCAAATGATGAGATAATGAAATAATGACATGAAACATGAAGCATAGAACATGAAACATGAACAATGATACCTTGAATGATGCCTTGAGATGTAAATCAACAATCTAGCATGAATTGGCCATGTAGAATGTAGATCTTGATCTTGAACTTTTATATGAAACAATGTACACAAATGAATCTTCAATGCTACATCACAACACTAGCTCAACAACATGCTTGATGCTCTGGGTCTTTAACATGATGATGGATCTTGAATTGGTACAACAAATGATGAAGAAATCTACCTTTGAATGCTTTAGAAATGCTCTTGTAAAAACTCTTGATGCTCTTGTGAAGCCTTGTTATTATAAACTTGCTATTAGGAATGCTCTCTTGAAAGTCTTAGGTGAATTAAATGAGTGAAATAACCTTGTATTTTTGTTTATGCCAAATTTCCTGAAATTACAACACTACAAGTTGACATTAGATCTAGGAGGATAAAATCCTACCAAGAATTTGAACTAAATTTGATTTTGAGCCACATGGGACTTATACACCAGAAGTGGCATATGAGTCCCATTAGGCTTAACTATGGGACACATTTTTCAAAAATGCTTAGAATGATGTGAAATCCAAATTGGGGCCCTAAAACCTTAGTGATCCCACAAAACTGGTTTACAATTCCTTTGAGGAAGAAAATTTGCAAAAAACACCCCCATGAAGAAATTTTTTGGTTTTGGGGGGTTCAAATGAACTTAGGGTCTAAACGAACCCAAAAAGGGTACACTCAAACCCCCCCTTTGAGTGAACCCTATTAAATGATGGGTCCCTCATTTTTCATGTTTTTCGGAATTAAAAAAATAGAGAAATTTTGAAAAAAAGGAGGGTTCGCTTGAACCCCCCTTTGAGAAAACCCCCATTCATTCAAAAGGTCAAGGGGGGTTCGCTCAAAGGGGGGTTCGAGTGAACCCCCTTTTTCCCCCTTCTCCCCCTCTTGCACCAAATTTCTGCAAAAAATTTCCCTTCAAAGCTCGAGTTGAGGATGAAAATGGAGGAGACTTCACAGACCCAACTAGATGATGGTAGTCCTTGGAACAAGCTATCCATCGAATATAATTTTAATATGTTTTGGTTTTATTATGTATTTTATTTTTTAGTTTGATTAAATATAGATTTTTCACCAAAAATCAAGCTCTTTGTTCTACACGTGGAAAAATAGCAGATTATCAAAAAAATTAAAAAATATCAGTGCACTATTTATTGATGTCCTTGATCCAACAAAAAAAAAAGAATTTTGATACATACAAAAAAAGTTATGCTTTAGCCAATGAATCATGTCTAAATTGTAAAAAGTTTGACTTTGAAACTTAATTAAGAAAAAAATATTCAATGAAATGCTATGAAACCAATTCCATGCACTAGATATCGTAGTTACCAATCTAAATTCAAAAGAATTAGAATTTTATCCTTCATAGAAAAAAATTTGTGTTATCCAATGACGTCACTCTTTAAAAATGGTGTTTACTGTTAAAAACTAGTTTTCGAAGGAGATGGAAAAAGAAGTGCAATCTGATTCCAAAATTCTTGAAAAAGAATATATTTAGAATCTACAGATAAAAAATGTCACAAATCACTAGTTTGCATCATCTTCAAATTCAGTTCAATGTCCAGTTTGGCCAAAAATTGTAACCAGTATTGTGGGATCACCCACCTAGGTGGGACTTATATGCCAAAAGTGGCGTATGAGTCCCAGATCACTAAATTTAGGCCACACAACCTAAAAACACCTTCATTATAATTTTATGTTGGTTTATGTTAGGATTATCCTAGGAAAGATGCATTAATTAAGGCTTGTGGATGCAAAATAAGGCCAAATAAGGCATAAAGAAGCCCAATTATTTAATGAAACCCTAGATTAGTGTGAAAGTATTAGGATACACTTTACAACACCCTAAATAAGGCTTAATTAAGTCCATTTAGTTTACAAGGGTCCTAAACTTAATGTGAAGGTGCAAATAAATACATTTTACAACATTAAATTAAGGTAAAATTAGGTCTATTTAGCTTAAAAGGGCCCTAAATCCAATGTGAATGTAGAAAATCCATTACAACACTAGATCAAGGAGACATTAGGTCCATTTCAATGTTAATCATTCCTAGATTGTACCATCTCCAAGAAGGGTGTACAATTTTTGTCATTACAGAAACTTATTTTGTCAAATATGTTTCAAGTGGAACCTCAAATATGTTTTGAGTGGAACCTATTTAATTGAATATGTTTCACCTAGAACCTAGATATATAAAAATTAAAAAAACAAGCCAAGGAATTTTGCTCAGAATTTGTTCACCTGAAGAACATTTAGATGAAACCCCAATGTTCCACCAACCTCCAAACACTTCCATCGGGTATATTGAACAAAATGTGTGCATTTTTGTATTTATGTATGTTTGTATGTTTTTTATGTAGATGACAAAAATGGTATCATAAAAGAAAATTCCATAAACCCTAAATTTTTTAATCTATAAACCCTACACATAAAAAATTTAAAAAATCAAAATAAAGATTTTATCACCCAAAGGATCTCATACTTACTGTCATAACCCTCAAATTGCGAATGGAGAATTAACAACATTAAAAGGAATAAAAATTATTCTTATAATCAATGATCACCAGCATAAGCTCTAGATAAACTATTTTTTGAATAATGAATATGATCGAACTATGAGAAATTAAAATCCTTTTCTTGTTATCTTTATAAAGTGATCTCATGAATTTATATTTAATATAATAACAAACTTAATTTAAGTTCATTTAAGCAATTTTTGTATTGGTCACGATCGACCATGGATCGGCCTTTGAGATGCGATGTTTGGGAAGGTGGTGACTCCACTGATTGGCTAGCAACAAAAAGAACATGTCCCTTTAGGTCTTTAAATGAGTGCTCAAAGAAGAGCATAAGGGAATCAATAATCAAGAATCAATCATCAATCATCGCATGGAAAGAAAGCAGATCAGTGAACACATAGGAAGCATGCTAGAGTCTTACAAACACGCCTTGAGTTAGATCGGGTTACATAGTATCTTGTTTCAGAAAGCCCAGCCAACCGCCACTCAGAGGTAAGCATCCTCAACGATTGGGTAGCACTAAGGATCATGAAACCAATATGAGTTTTTATGATAGAGAATTCCAGTTAAATAACTAAGTTGTATCAAATTAGATTCATTATTAGTAAATGGTTATAAACACTTTGATCTACATTGAAATGTAAATCCAATTAAATGTAATATGATAAGTAAAAGCACAAAGACATTTTGCAATTAATAGACATATATATGTGTCAACATACTGAGCTTATATATGTAGCATGAATGAACAAATAATTCCACATCCAAAGACTATTGGATAATACCAATCAATGTCACTGTAATATTTCTTACAAAAATTATTGTGTCTTATTAATTGATGATGACTTAAGTATGAGAATAGACTTCGGGCCAAAATTCCCTTTCGCTAGTACCCACTAAGGATAGGAAGTTTGTGAAGGGAAAGGCTAGTAATTCAGTCAATTGATGGACGATCCCCTTGAGGGATTCCAATTAGAGACCATTCACGCACCCTTGGCGCATTAATCCTTCCATCCAATGAGGTTAGGAAAGAGGAAACAAGGTGAAGATCTATTCCGATCAAGAGTAATAAGTCATATCAAATTATGTTAGTTTATGCACTAGATGATAATGCATTTCATTTATCTTATTCTTAAAATGTGCCATCTAAATTGGTCTAATCATGAACAAGGAATTATATGCTTTATTGATAATGCATGATGTGTGTAGGTCTTCAAGACAATTTACATGAGCAAAATGATGTGTTGGTAAAAATAAATTATATTTCCTAACTTGTGCATTTTATGTTTCTAGGATAAGTTAATAAGGGGACATTACAATTGATATCAAAGCATAATCCTGCCATCATGTACATAGGTAAATGCAAGCCCACTGAAAAAAGGGATTTTAATATGGAACAAACCAATCAAACCCTTATGAACAAAAATAAAGGGTTAGAAAAGGAAAACCAAACACTCATCCAAACTTTGCAAAATATGGAAAACTCAATTAGCAACCTGGAAAATAATCCCTCAAACTGGAGAGACATGAGTTCAAATCATTCAGAGGCTAATAGTGGGCCATTTACACCTAGAGTTCTCAAACCCCCCTTCATAACCAAGGAGGATGGTCCTAGAAGGGAAGATGAGATGGATCCAACACCTAACAGCACTAAAGAAATCATTAGAGCATATAGGGATCTTGAACCCGAGCTTAGGGAACTTGTATCATTTAGGGAATTCTATGAAGCCAAAATACATGAAGCCCCCAGGCAAGGAAAGAAGCCACAAAATAAATACTTGAAGCATAAAGTGAATAAAGTAACCTTGCCTAACTTTGATTGCTCGAACAAAATCACCTCCCATGCTTGGCTGCAAAAACTAAACACCTATTTTACACTCATCCCAATGACAAAAGAAGATGCACTTCAATTTGCAATCTTACATTTGGAAGGCTTAGCCCATAAATGGTGACACCATGGAATCCTAACCCAAGGCCACCAAAACATAACCTCCTATAAATAATTCTCACAAAAACTCATGAGGAGGTTTCATAGGAAACATCCCCAAGAAGATTTAAAAGGCTCACTCAACTAAAACAACAAGAGACAGTAGAAAACTACATAACGAAATTTCAGAAAATCTCAGTCTAAGTTACAAGGGTAGGGGAAGATAGACTCACATACCTCTTTATGGAGGGAATAAAAGAGTCTCTAAGAGGGTTAGTAAGTTCTCTTAACCCAATAAATCTTGAGGATTCCATAGAAAAATCCTTAAGGTTAGAAACTTCATCAGCAAGTAATAAAACTTCAGACAACTATAGTAAGCATACCCACAAAAAGGATGATCCACGCTGCAATCCCATCACCAAGGAGGAACAAGATGAACTAAGGGAGAATATTTTTTTCTTCACATGTAAAGGCCCATGGGAGCATGGGAACACTTGTGAAAAGAAATAAGACAATAGGAAGAAGAACCCTTGTCGATGTTGCAATGCAGAATGGTCACCCGAGCATAAATGTGAAAAGAGGGGTCGAGCCCACAAGATTGAGGCAACCACCAATGAAGAAATAAAGGAAAATGTACGCAAGAAATCAAGGTATGATTGAGATTGGCATGTAACTCTTACCCCCACTTGATGACAAAGGTAGACTTGTTTGGAACCTAAAATTATCCTAAACATGCGAGAGGAAAGGTTGAGAAACAAAACCATTCCCGAATACTTGATCAAATGGAAGGGGTTACTTGAGGAAGATTCCACATGGAAAAGTGAAGAGATCTTAAAGCAGCTGAGTTTGAATTTTTCTTTAGGACAAGCAAATTCAGGAGGGGCAGACTGTCATAACCCTCGAATTACTAATGGGGAATTAACAACATTAAAAATAAGAAAAAATGTTCTTATAATCGATGATCACCTGCATAAGCTCAAGATAAACTATTTCTTGAATAGTGAATATGATCGAATTATGAGAAATTAAAATACTTTTCTTGTTGTCTTTATCAAGTGATCTCATGAATTTATATTTAATATAATAACAAACTTAATTTAAGTTCATTTAAGCAATTTTTGTCTTGGTCACGATTGGGCATGGATCGGCCTTTGAGATGTGATGTTTGGGAAGGTGGTGACTCCACTGATTGGCCAACAATAGAAATAACACATCCCTTCAGGTCTTTAAATGAGCGCTCAAGGAAAATAATAAGGGAATCAATAGTCAAGAATCAAGAATCAATCATCGCATGGAAAGAGAAGCAGATCAGTGAACACACATGAAGCATGCCAGAGTCTGCCAAACACACCTTGAGTCATTACGTGGGAGAGAGGGCCAGATCGGGTTACATAGTATCTCGTCTAAGAAAGACCAACCAGTTGCCACTTAGAGGTAAGCATCCTCAACGATTGTGTAGCACTAAGGATCATGAAACCAATATAAGTTTTTATGACAGATAATTTCAGTTAAATAACTAAGCCGTATCAAATTAGATTCATTATTAGTAAATGATTATAAACACTCTGATCTACATAGAAATGTAAATCCAATTAAATTTAATATGATAAGTAAAATCACAAAGACGTTTTGCAATTAATAGACATATATATGTGTCAACATACTGAGCTTATATATGCAGCATGAATGAACAAATAATTCCACATTTGAAGACTATTGGATAATACCTATCAATGTCACTGTAATAGTGCTTACAACAATTATTGTGTCTTATTAATCGATGATGACTTTACTATGAGAATAGACTTCAGGCCAAAATTCCCTTTCACTAGTACCCACTAAGGATAGGAAGTTTGTGAAGGGAAAGGCTAGCAATTTGGTCAATTGATGGACGGTCCCAAGATAGATAGGAAACCTTGATGGAGTCCAATTATTGACCGTTCACGTGCCCTTGGCACAATAATCCTTCCATCCAATGAAGTTAGGAAAGAGGAAACAAGGTGAAGATCTATTCCAATCAAGAGTAATAAGTCATATCAGATTATGTTATTTTATGCACTAGATGATAATGCATTTCATTTATCTTATTCTTAAAATGTGCAATCCAAAATGGTCCAATCATGAACAAGGAATTATGTGCTTTATTGATAATACATGATGTGTGCATATCTTCAAGACAATTTGCATGAGCAAAATGATGTGTTGGTAAAAATAAATTATGTCCTAACTTGTGCATTTTATATTTCTAGGATAAGTTAATAAGGGGACATTACACTTACCCATAAAATCACCCCCATTTCCCCACCCAAAGGATCTAATACCTACCTTAATGGATTATCAATTGATATCTTTATTAGTTCTTATAGTGAGTAAAATATCAATGATCCCTATGATGATGATCCACATGATAAATATTCTCTACCATTTATTACCTACCTCTTATTGTTCTTTTGTATCTAAGACCTCCATTTGTGACATCAACTTGAAAGAGTTTAGCACATATGAACTATTTACCACACATCCCCTTATTGCATCCCTCCATCACATAGGCTTTCTCCTTTTGATATAGATCCATTTCATCCCTTCCTAGAACCATTATCTTTGCTTTCTATTATTATCAAAACATATTTATCTCTCTTTAATTTATTATCTCTTTATCTAATTTGAAATTTCCATGAGTGCTCATGTAACTTCATAGATAACCTTCCATGCATGATTATGTAAGTATTACATCCACTACTTAATCAGTTATGTTATGTATTTCATCTTGTATAAAGTAGAAGCTTACTACTAGGATGATTAATCTAACGATGCAATGATGTAGTGATTAATTTTTCTTTTCATTTTGAGTGATTATGGTGTTTGCTCTAACCAGATGTAGGCATCTAGTCTAGCAAGCCCAATACTACCAAGGGAAAGACAATTGAACTAGTCAAAGAGGATCTAACCAAAGTAGAGAAAATGAAGTATGAATTTAAAGGCAAGTTCCTAGAGTCTAAGATAACTTATTATTGGATAGGTTTTGGAGATGCCAATATGGGACATTTTGACTATGAGGACTTCATGCAAAGGATGTATTGCAATGCTCCAATAGAATTGGCTAGAAGGTTAGTGGGGATAGGATTGGCACAAGCTACATGATTTCCTCCAGCTGTCCAGTGTTTGGAGTTGATCGTGGAATGTGCTAAGCATTATGATTCAAATAAGAGGGTAATAGTTGGTCCTTAGGGTAGAATAATGGAAAATCTGACAAAGGAGTCCTTCGAAAAAGCATTTGATATTGGTGCACACAAGAAGCTAGTCAAGTTTGACATGGACACAATGAGGAAATTTTATACTGATGATCCTAAACAAGCACTAGAGATAATGAACGCCTCATGGATTGATAAGCACTTATCTCACTACTCCAAGTTGCCAGAGCAATTACATAGAAGTGATTTCAAGCTAGAATACAGTGACATGATCACTCTTCTCAAAAAAGTGATGGGATTAGAAAAGGATTTAATGTTTGAAGACTAGATGTTCTAGGTAATAGCACAAATTGAGAAGGGAGTCAACTATCACTGGGCAGGTTTGATCAGTGATAATTTGGACAAGCAACTGAGAGTTGTATAGGACACAAGGAAATTCACTATGACTTCCTATATTGTCTTTATGTTGGCCAAACATTATAAGTACAAAGGTTTAAGTTACAAAGGTACCATTGGTCAAGACAAAGTTTATGACATCTGCCCTTAGCTCCATTTGAATACTTCAAACTATAGGAGGGTAAACAATGATTTTAAAATGTACATTACAAGAACTTTGTAGGAAGCATTGCATGTAAGGATTTCCACTGATTCTATGGAATTGATAAAGAATTATGGGTACTAGTTCCTACAATTTCCAAACTTTACATATATTAGGATCCAGGGCAATCCTAAGGTACCATACAAGCTCCCAAGGTATCCCACAAATAAGGTGGTATTACTAGAAGTGAAAAGGAAACTAGTTGCTTTTGATCAAGTGTTGAAAAGTATGCATAAAAATGGAGTTGGAGGAGAATTCCCCTTGACCATCGATGGATGGGAGGCTTGTCCAGCAATTCAAAGTGCCCAACATTCGGAGTCTTAAATGGCACACCTCCATCTACTCTTGCATTCTAACAAAGATAACTTTGATCCATATGGAGTAGCATAGAAGATGAATAATAGAGATTACAGGCATAGATGATATTGAAGACTACTGGGCCAATTGTAGAGATGAATTTGAGGTAGTTAAGAGAAAGTTCTCTAGGATTTCATTGAAAATGATAAGGTTGTATAGAGTGGTGCAGGTGCCCGATCAAATTGAGGATGAAGAGGGGGTAATACAACACCATGATTATATGCAATTTTAGAATAAGCCTCTACCTCCCATAGACTGGGTTGAAGAAGATGTAGTAGAATTGGATAATATCAATGCCTCTTTTATCAAATATTTGAATCAATGGGAAAAACATAAGATACTGAATTTGGAGGCAGATGGCATCAAACCTACTTATGAACTGATGGGAGACTTGGAGTCTTAATCCTCCTCAAAGGACGATTCACAAAAGACAAAAGATGAGGCTCCAAAGGCCCAAGAAGAAGAATATTCAAAGGAAGAGCCTCTCATTATCATGAGAAGAACTAGAGGGCAATCTATAACTAAGGCTAAGGTAGAAGAATCAAAGAGATAATCAGTGCCCTAGAAAAGGAAGCCCACTATAAAAGTATTCACTAAAGAGGCAAAAGGGGCTCAACCTTCTAAGAGGAGAAAATTAGTTAGAGGTGGGAATAAAGGTGTTTCTCCTTCAAAGAAACAACAAAAGGGTACGGAAAGTGGAGAGAAGCCACAATTAATTGAAGAAACAACTGATGTAGAAAGCTCTAGAGATAAAACCCAAGTGTATACTAGGAATAATTATCCTTGGACTAGGGTACCATTCCAAAATGTGGAAGGTTTAGAGAAGGTGGTTGAAGAACTGGAGAAAGCTAAAAATGAGCCGCAATCTAATAAAGAGACAGATACAAGGAAGGAAACTACTAAAAATACCCCTCCCAAGTCACCTCCTCAAGAACATCACTCTAATAAAGAAGAAGGGGAGATAACAAAGAATACAACAGAGGCTTTTAAAAAGCAAGAATTAGATGATGAGGATCCTAAGACTCCTAAAGATGGATTCCTTAGTAACTTTGGAGAGCAATTGGAGAAGAAATTTTTTGAAGAAGAAAAAGAGAAAGAAAAGGAGCCTGAGAAGGAGCAAGAAGTACATACTAAATCACCAAGGAAGGAAGAAGCTCCAAAATCAGATAACAAAAATGCAAATAAGGAGGAGGAACAATTAGAGAATCCAAAAATGGATAAGTTAGAAGACCTCTGAGGAAAAAATAGTCCTCATATTGATACAAATTTAGAAGAGTCAATTACCCCTGATTGGCTGAAATAAAGCTTAAAACCTAAGCTAGTGGTTACTGAAGAGATAGTTCCAAAATGGGATAGTTTCTTGGCAGGCTTAGGAAAGACTAGGAAAAAGTGGTTTCTAGAATCACAAGAGATGAGTCTAACAATAGGGTGCTACATGTTGATACTCCTACTATTGAGAAGAATAAAGATGAGGCCACCCCTGCAGACTATCATGTGAAGACAATCAATTTGGGAACCTCTACAAAGAAGCAAGAGACTGAAGATTTAAAAGATTCTATAGATGCGGTCTTGAAAAGATTGGACAAGGAGGTACAAGAAAATGAAAGGCTACAATAATAAGTTGAAGAATTGCAAAAGTACATTCAACACCTTGTCAAACCTTTGCAGACTCAAGCTCAAATAGGTACATCCACCCAGGCCAATGTATAATCTGAAGATGCTATAAATGAAGTAGAAAAGATGAACTTTGTACAGATGACCCAACAATGGATCAATAGGGTGTATCAAAAGGGCCTTGTTTCGATTGAGGAAATTTTACATTTGCATGAAAAGACTACTTCTTTTCAAGATATTGTACGGAAACTAGCATCAAAATGCAAAGCGATAGATGACAAATCCATGACAAGGTTGGTAAAGGTAATTGAAATTCCTAAAGAAATTTTGGTCAAAGAGGATATTCTTGTCTCTAAAGACATATATAAGCCTAGAGAATGTATTGAGGCTTTTAAATTCAAAAGAGAGGTCATGAAAAAAGCATTGGAACAAATTCCAAAGGTGTTGAGTAAGTTAGATGATATTCTTGCTAGCTATATTTTTTTTTTGGATATTATGACTGGAAGGAAAATCAATAAGGAATACTTGAGGATTGATCAATTGAAAAATGGTGGATAGAGGTGTATTCTCAAGTTGAAGATGGATCAATATCAGAAAATAATTTGGAGGATGCAACTATGTACCTCACTGTTATGCATAAGTATCAAGAGATGAAGATCGATTGGGATAAGACTTTGAAGAAATATGAAGATGAATTAAGTTCAATTAATTTGAGGATAAATTTTATTCCAATTCCAAGTCAAGCTGACCTCAATAAGGTGCTCCACAAATTTCAAGAGTTCTCTAAAAAGAAAGAAATGGGAAAAGAGGGTGACTAGAGGCAGTTACCTCGAGTTTTATGCATACTTCATTGACCAACTGGATGAGACAAGTAGACCTTTTAGAGAATAGTGCCAAGGCATTTTATTTAAAATTGATGTATCATTCTAAATTCTTTGTTATAATATTAAATGGGCAATGAAATTGTATTAGGCTAACCTATGTTAGGCATCCTAATTTAATTTTGTTTTGGCCGACCTATTTGATGTAAACTATATATATGAGGTATCTCCTCATTTGTAAGATTGATTTGGAATTGTTGCAATTTTTGGTGAAGTTAATATATGAGAAGACATTGGCTTGGTGATCTTTTCTGTGTTATTTAACTATGTGAATGGTTCCTATGTTTCAAAACTGTATTTAATTGATTAGTTTTGGATTTAGTTCAGTTCTTTCATGTTGATGATAAAGTGTTTGAGGTGTTTGAGGAATCTTTGGTCCATACTATTGGTGGCTTGTTGATTGTAAGTTATTGTGCATAGTTAGCCTGGGCCTACTCTTATTGCAATATTTCAATTGTGAGTGTTTATGCATTTCATGTTGTTTTAGACAAATGTTTCAATGCTTCACAGTCTGAAAATCTTGTATACCATTAGAGATTGCAATATTTCTATTATACTATAGATTTCATCTTGGTTAAGCAAAAATTGGTTTTTGAAGATTGGTCCACCTTGAATGTTTCATTGTTTCATGATTGATCTTAGGTTTTAGACTAGAAATCTCTCTAAACACTTGCCTTTTGATATTTCTTTGAGATAATTGTTAGAGTAGGATTGAAAGCATCACTAAATTGTTACATTTGATGAAAATATTATTTTTTAGATCACAGATCTAGGAAAATTATTTTTTGGGGTTTATTTTCATTTCAAATCTTGCAAAACTCTCATTGTTGACTTAAGATTTTTAGCTTTTGTTTTACCATAAATTCCCCTTGTGATAACCAATAAATCACATTATCATTGATTTGTTTGTGCATTGTCAAGACCTGACATTAGAGACCTTAGGGTTGTTTCTTTAAGTTTACTGAGGGAAATCACCTTTCAAGAGAGATAGAGTACTTGTACTTTATCTGTGTTGTGTAGTGCTAAAAACACCATCAACAAAATTGGTGCTAGAAGGAGGGTTGTTTGAACAAAGTTGGATCAGATTAGGTCATTCTCTCCTCAAATATTCTATAAAGTTACTAGATCTACACTAAATAAGGGATATTTTCAAGATTTAAAGACCCCTACTAGGTTAGGAGATCCAAGAAAGGGGAAACTTCATCATCTGTGCCACCCACTCGACCTTTAACTCCACCTTCTCCATCATCCACATCACCTATTCCTTCATTTTCACCTTCCACTTAGACTCAAATTGGTGTATCCCAGCCTCAAGTTGTAACTCAGCCATTACCACCTCCACTTCCACCAATGGCTTGGCTAGGTAACAACCCATCACCCTTGAATTTCAATGACTATCATGAAAATCCCAAGAACCCTTAACATTTTTGCTCCAAGTTTCATACCAATGATCCTCATAGGACAACTAAGGAACACATAAAAATATTCCAAACTTCTCTTAAGGATAGGAAGATTGAGCATGAGGATGTGGCTTGAAGGCTCTTTCCATACTCACTAGGTAAAGATATGTTTTATTGGTACATTCATTTATCTACTGGGTCAATTACTACTTGGGATCTCATGAAAAATATATTTTTGTAGAAATTTACAATCCTTTTCAATCCTACTTATTTGTATTAGTAGTTTATGTCAGTTAGGAGGGAAGTCAATGAGCCAATAGGTTCCTTTAACAATATATTTCATCATGCTTATACTAGATTGCAAGCCCCGTATGTTGTTGATGATGCATCTACTAGGGATATTTATTATTCTGCTTTCTAGATAATCTTACTTTTGCATTAGTTAAATGGATGTATCAACCTACAAGGACCCTAGTGGATGCATATGCAAAGGCAATCAAAGCTAGTACTGACTTAGGACAACATTTATCAGAACCCCTTCCTTCATTGGGACCCATTGCTAATCCTAGGTAGATTCAAGGACTGAATCAAGCTATGACTAACCAAACACCCTTGATGAATCAAATCTCATAGTTACCATTAGTCCCACATCTAGAACCACCATTGAGTCAAGCTCAACCAGTCCCTAGTTATTTGTAGAAATCTAGTCAGCGAACATATCCTCAATAAGCCAAGATCCCATCATACTTACAAAACTCAAAGGTGCCTTCTTACCAGCAAAATTCTTCTGGAACACACCCTGTTTATTTATAGAATTTTGTCCCAGCACAGAACATAGCAAAAAAGGAGAAAATAGATGAGTTGTTTGAGTAGGTCAAGAAGTTGATGACAAAGGTCACTTATTTGCGGAATTAGAGCAATCAATTGCAAGCTTTACAACAGAGTATTCAATCTAATTATAGCCGAAATAATCATGATCTTGGACAAGGATCCAATCATAATTTTGAAAGGAGGAAAGCTCAAAGGAAAAACAAAACTTGGAATACAAGGCACAATAATAGAGGAGTCCCAACATCATTGGATCCACCTAGCAATCCAGAGAAGTCATCAAGAGGAGTGTATTTAGCTAAGGCTACATTGTTTGAATGGTGTAGGATTCATCAAACAAACAAGCATTCTAAGTTGGATTGTTTAGAATTCCAGGCTACTACTGCAATATTCTAGATGGAGGTACAACATGCTACTAGTAGTGATGGTTCAGGTGGACGTGATATTGTGCCTTCAGAATCATATGATTTAGTCTTAGTGTTGAACCATGCTCCTTTTCCTAAAAGTGAAGAAAATTAGCCTAAAGAGGAGTCTACTAAATATGGTATCAAAGTAGAGGATGTGTGTAATGAAGAAACATTATCCTAGCCATTTGAGAATGACAACATTATTGATAATGGTCCCATGGATGAGGATAAACAAAAAGAAGAAGTTCAGATGTTCCATCAACATTCTACACCCTACAATTTGCGAAATAGACAGGTTGGTGGACCATTTACTACTTCTATCCCACCAAATAATCTCAACTTACTACCATAGCCTAATGTGAGCAATAATCCCTCTTACCCAAAGGCACCAACATAGTATTTTTCCAAAGGAGGACAATTTGATATCACCATAAGAGGACAGACTAATTTCAGCAAAGGAAGACAAGTGGAACAAACCAGAGGTGACTAATCTGAAGTTGATGTAGAAAAAATGGGAGTATATGTTGTTGAGGAGCTTAAAAGGGTAAAAGTTGACCTTTTTTCTTTTGAATTATTAAGGGTACCAGCAAATAGGAATGATTTTTTTAGATCTTGGAATGGTATTTTACCTTCTCAGTCTTCACAAGATACTACTACAAAGAAGGTTACTTTCAACACTCCTAAAAGTGAACCTGTGGTCAGAGAAATTGTGGGAAAGGCTCAAAATTAGCAGCCAACTAAGGATCAAGGAAAACAGTTAATCAAAGATCGGGCTCAAGTACAAACTAGGGATAATGGAAAAGAGAAGGACAAAACTCAGGTTGCTTAGGTGGATACTTCGGTAAGTCTATTTCAAGGAAAGCTTGCAACTCCTCCCTTCTTGCTTACTATTTGATTACTTGGAAGAAATTCGTACAATTATTTGCTAGATTCTGGAGCATCCACAAATGTCATGCCATTTTCAGTATGTAAAGCATTAGGCATTACTCCCACTCCCTCTAAACAAAAATTCACTCAACTGGATAAGATAGAGGTGAGTATGGTTGGAGAATTAAATAGAGTTCTAATGCAGGTTGCATTAGACCCAAGGGTACAACAAATAATTAATATTCAATTGGCTAATATCCCAGAAACATATGGAATGATTTTGGGAAAATATTTTACAAGAGCACTTAATGGGTACTAAACATTCACATATGTGGATCCCATGGAAAGGAATTCTAAATCATATTCGCATAGAGTGAGAGCCAAGAATGAAGTTTATAATCATTGAGTACAATAATACAATGAATGAAGTGTTGTTTGTAGATACTCAATTGGGAAATTATGTTCTTCTTGTAACTACAGATGAAACAGAGGAAATTGAGGAAGTCTCGAGTGATACACCTAAAAACCTAACTCAGCTTCCCAGCAATACTAAAGAGGTGACTGAATCTGACAATGATGACTCACAAGTTGATGGTAATATTAGCCTTCTTGAAAGCTTCTAGGATTTCATCAAGAAATGTGTTGAGGACCAGGCCAATCTTGGAGGAAGGATGGACTTCAAGGATTTGTTATTGCCCAGCTAGTGTAGAGTACATGATGCATCCCATTTTGAGTTTGAATGTTGTCTTTTCCAATTAGTTGTTGATCAAATCAAGAGGCAGGTTAGTTCAATGATAATCAAAACAAATAATCAAAAAATCAAAAATAAACTGAAAGGTGAACAACAGAATCTTATAGATGATCCTTTACCTAAGGATGATGTATGTGTAGTGAATTCAAAAGGTATACATCCCAACAAGTTATGGAATTTTCATTTTGATGGTTCTAAATCAAAACAAGGAGCTAGTGCAAGCTTTGAACTAATCAGTCCAATAGGTAAGACATTTTTTGCAGCACATAGATTGCAATTCCATTATACAAATAATGTAGAAAAATACGAAGCCTTAGTGCATGGATTGTTGATAGCTCTGCAAAAGAAAGTTAAGGCTTTACAAGTTTTTGGAGTTTCAGAGTTAGTAATAAAGTAGGTTAGAAAGAAATATTCATGCCATGATAGAAGATTGACAAACTATAGGCACATAGTCTGGGATTTGATAGAGGGATTTGATGCATTCAATATTCAATTGGTTCCTCGAAGCAAAAATTAGATTGTTGATGTGTTAGCCCAAGCAACTAGTACTTTAGAGCCCTTGTCATTATTTGGCTTGAATAAGTTCATAGTTGAGCTCACTCTAACTCCATTAGTGCCTGATAATGTCACTAATTTCTAGGTATTTGAAGATGATGAGCATATTTTGGATTTTATCACTAGTTCAGATGTTTTTGCTTCTAAGATTATTGATGAAGTAGAGCTAAAAGAAGCAAAACTAGATATAGAGGGAGTTATAATTTGAATACCAACACAGTACCAAGAGGAATTGTACAACTAGAAATAATATTTTATTTTGATAAAATAAGAGATTAGAATTAACAGGCCAGAAATGATTCAGTAGATAATCAGTGTGATACACACAATATGGGCACTGCAGAAGAGGTAAAGAATGTTTTACTTGGTAAATTTTGTAGCCCAAAAGAGAAGGAAGGAATATTCAATGCATTGCATTGATAACAAGGTATTATATCCTAGAGCTATGAGGATCTCAAAACATATGATATGTCAATCATTACTCATACGCTCTCGCTGAAATAAGATGCAAAGCCATTCAGGTAGAGATAGAGACTGATAAATGCATTATTGGAGCCTATCATCCAGAAGGAAGTAATCAAAATTGCTGCTTGCTCATATTATCTTTCCTATTAGGCATTCTACTTGGGTGGCCAATCTAGTTCCAGTACACAAAAAGAATGGGGAAATAAAACTACATGTAGATTTCAAAAATCTGAACCGCGCATCTGAGAAAGATAACTACTCAGTGCCATCATTAGATGAAGTGTTGAAAATTGTTCATGGTTCCCAAATCATGTCTTTTCTCGATGGATATTCAAGCTATAATCAAGTAATGGTTCGGTATGAGGATAGACACAAAATGACTTTCATAACAAAATGGGGAACCTTTGCATACAAGAGAACGCCATTTGGTTTGATCAACGTTGCAGCAACATTCCAGAGGGCCATGGATATTGCATTCAAGGAGTTGATATGAAAGTGTATCATTATTTACATGGATGACTTGACTATGTTTTTGAAGAAAATGGGTGACCATATTTCATATTTGTGCAAGGTATTTCAGAAATGCAAACAATTTGGCATCTCCCTGAACCCGAAAAAGTGTATCTTTGACATGAAAAAAGGTAAGTTTCTTGGGAATTTCATTTCTAAAAATGGCATATCTATTGACCCCTAGTGTATCTAGGCTATACTGAAAATTTAGCCTCCTGCCAGTAAGAAGGAAATGAAGTCATTTTTTGGAAAGATCAACTTTGTCAGAAAATTCATTACTGGTTTTGTTGAAATTGTGAAGCCTTTGAATGCAATACTAAAGGAAGATGCTAAAGTAGAATGGATTGTTGAGGAAAAGCAAGCCTTTGAAGAAATAAAGCGAGCAATAGCTAAGGCTCTGGTCTTGGTAAGTCTAGATTATTCTAAACCATTTTACATATATTCGTTTGCTTCAGAATATTCATTTGCTAGCATGTTAACTCAAAAATCAAATTAAGGAGATGAGCATCCTATTGCATTTATGAGTGCTCCTTTGAAGGATGTGGAGTTGCGATATCCTAGTGTTGAAAAATAGGCCTATGCACTAGTTTGTGGTGTCAAGAAGTTCAAGAATTATATTTTGAGAAACAATGTTTTTGCAATCGTTCTAGACCCAATAGTTAAGCTTTTATTAATGCAAAATGAATTGGGTGGAAGAAGGTCTAAGTGGTTGACAATGCTACAAGAGTATGACATGGAGATACAACCCATGAAATTGGTAAGAGGCCAAGCACTGACTAGAACAATGGTTGAAACTAATCCAGAACTCACTGCACAGTAGTATAGCCTTGAAGATGTTTCTTTGAATGATTGGTACGATGATGTTGTGTATTACTGTTGAATCAAAAGTGTCCAACACGTCTAAATACTATGCAGAGGAGAGTGTTATGATTGAAGATTAGTGGTTACATGTTGAAAGGATCTATATTGAATAAGAAAAACTACAAGGGTATCTATCTTCATTGTCTTGGGAAGGAAGAAGCAGTCAGCGTAATGACTATGTTTCATGACAGGTTTGGGACAGGCCATGGTTCAACTCCATCCACTTCAAATAAGATTCTTTGAGCTGGATATGATTGGCCAACTTTGTTTAAGGATGTTCACACACATGTATGTTCTTGCTACACTTGCTAGACGGTTGCAAGCAAGGAGAAGTGTGGTGTTGTTTTGCTGCAACCAGTAGTTGAAGTGTGTCCTTTCACACAATGGGGATTGGACTTTATCGGTGTGATTAATCCACCATCTTTTGCAGGAAACAGGTACATTCTAACTGCTACTGATTATTGCACTAGATGGACCCATGGAAGCGATCCCATGTAAGCAATTCATAGATAAAGTTTTTATTAAGTTTTTAGAAGATCATATCATTACATGCTTTGGTTGTTCATTTGCATTTGTTTTTGATAATGGTCTTGCATTTGCATCATTGAAATTTTCTAGATGGTCTTTTGATTATGGGATCATTCTTAAGTTTGCTTCAAATTACTACCCCAAGGGTAATGGCCTAGCTGAGTCAACCAATAAGAATCTATTAATAGTCATCTGCAAGTTGCTTGACAAAAACCTAAAGGATTGGCATACCCAGTTGTAATTCGCTCTTTGGGTAGATCGTACGCGTCAAAAGGCTGCTTTAGGAACTTCCCCATACCACATGGTCTATGGTCTAGAGCCTATTTTTCCTATCCAACTAAGAATTCCCACTTTGCAGTTTATCAATGAATACTATGAAGAGGGGGAACGTCTTGAAAACCTGCTTAGCTAAACTTCTCCATTTGGAGGAAAAGAGAGATGAATCCCTAGAGAAATTTTCTAAACATCAGGGCATAGTTAAACATTGGTTCGATCGTAAAGCAAGAGTCAAGACCTTTAGGATTTCTAACTTGGTCTTGTATTGGGATAAATCCCATGAAAAGAAAGGAGAACATGGAAAATTTGATAAGCTCTGGCTTGGCCCCTTCTAGATATCTAAGATTTTGGGAGAATGCTTATCAGTTAAAGAATCTCACTGGAGAGGATGTCTCCTTGCTTGTCAATGGGAAACATTTGAATCATTACTTCCTTAATTGAGTTGTCTCATCTCACTCTTGTACATAGTTAGTCTAGGTTCTTTTCTATAGGTTAGGTTGCTTTTAGTTTTCTTTTGCTTTAGGATTAGGTTTTCTTTTCTTTTTTTTTGCTTTTGTGGTTTGGTTTTGGTTTTCATTTTTATTTTTTTGGTTTGGGGGTTCTCCCTATGTTTTCTTTGGGAGTGTCTTGCATGCAAAATGGTCATTTCAAATATATGGGATTGTTCTGAGTTTTTCTTTGAGAAACTTCAATCATGCTTTTCAGAATGGGTGGTGAAGGTCCTCTATTTGGTGTCACATAGTCTAAACGTATAAAGAGGATAAGTCATTGGCCTGATTTAATTCTGGAATATGCTAAAATATTATATTTCTCACACACCTTAAGAATCCTGAGGTTGTTGTAGGTTCCTTTGCAAGGTCTTGTTAAGTGAAAAATATTAGATTTCTGCTTCAGCGCCACTGTGATTCTCAGCCTTGAGTGTGAGCTTCATTATTCACGGGTTGAAAAGAAAAGAAACAAAAATGAGAAAAAGAAAGAGAAACAAAAAAGAAAATGTTGAAAATCAAAAGAAATTTCAACCTTCACGAGGATTCGAATAACTCTACCAGGGCTATGGACGCCTGGATGATAGTAGAGCTATGTTTGATAGAATCACAATGATAACCTCATCATGGTTATGGACACCTGACTGGTAGTGAGGCAATATCTCGATTGCTTTTGGAGTCAAAATCATTCATGTAGCTTAACTTGATTGAGCTAAGGTTTCTATAGTACCTTAAGGATGGAAATGAATACATTTGCACACACTTGGATTTTTGAGTATATGATGGGTTAGTCAACCTAATGGTTTTGATTCTTTGGCTTAATGGTTGACCTAATGTGAGGATCGAAACCAGTGTTATGGGTTCTTGATTCCAGTTTGTCATTGAAATGCTTTGGAGCATTTCCCCAGCAAAGTCACCATTTGTTGTACCATTCTTGCACACACACCCCACCAAAGGCAGGGACCCTCTTTGCTTTCTTTTGATTTTCATTTTAGGGTTTTCCCTTTCCCCTTAAGGGATAGGTCCTTTGAATTTTGTGTATCTTACCTTTTGAGCATGTAAGGATTGATAATGGGTTAAGGTGAGTTGTTCTAAGCCCATGGAATCCCTAAGATTCTTCTTTTTGCAGAATCGAAGGTGCATAGATTACCTAAAGTCCTTCATTTCACTAATTCCACGGCCCTTTGGATTGCCTAAAATATTACCTTCGTTGATTCCATAACCAAGCAGATTCTTTGAAACTTTAGTTTTCATAAATTCCTTGGAGGGTTGGAATCCTTGAAAGTCTTCTTTTCACTAAATCTAGGCCCATTTGGATTCTCTGAAATCCTTATTTTTGGGGAATCCTTGCCTTCATGGATCCCCCGAAGCCTAGTGTAAACATCGAGTCAAGCCTTTATTGCACTCTACAAATGAGCGAGTTGTCATTAATGCCTCTTTTAGTGTGGTTTATATTGCGATTTTGGAGTCTGTGATGCCATTATACTTTTGATATCTTGAGAGTTTTCATATTTTTAGAGATTTTGGGTGCTTGAGTGGATCAAGACTAGGGTTTTCGTGGCTATGCATAGGTTCCTTTACTATTGTCCAGGGCTTTCTAGGTGTAGTTTGTGTTCTTCATTTTTGTCATTCAAATCACAAGGTAGGGTCTAAATCCCCTCAATTTGGTTTGTCAAGTGAATTTAACATTGATTTGAATGGTTATTTCACCTTGGATTGTCATTCAAGTTGCATTTGTATTGATCATTGAAATTATGAGCTTGAGCCCCATTTTATATAAATTTTCACTTGGATTATGAATGATTTGTGTTATTCGACTTGGTTTCAATTCAGTTTGTGTTTCAAAATTTCTTTTATTTGCTTTTTCATTTGTATTCTATGAGATTTTATAACTATCCTACCCAAGAATCTAATGACTGAAGGAAAGAAAAACCAAAAATATGAGGAGGAATAAACTATATTCCTCTCAAGAATGAAAAGCTATATTTAGCTTGAGAATTGAGATTACAAAGGAAATGCCTTGGTTATATAGGCCAAGGGGAGAAATAGATGCAACCATATTATGACAAGTATTTTCATCCTATGAGGTGTGACAACTCATGTCATTAAAGGCTCAACCACCTTATCCCTATGTAAAGCTAAGCTAGTGTGAAGAGGACTTTAGTGGAGAACTAGATAAGAAATGAACTAGTTAGATAAAGTACCCTTTTCACACTAACAGCCCCCCTTAAGTCCAACTTAGGGAGAAGTATACAATGCAAAGATGTAAGTATTGGTCCTAGCTACTAGGCCTAATGAGGTACCCATGTACATAATAACCTCTCAATGATAAAGAAGGAGAAAACCCAATGGGAAAAAACTCCCTTCCATGAGAGGTAAAGATTGAATGAAGTAGGCCTAAGTGACCCCCCCAGAAGAGATTTCCCTTATCCCCAAGAGAGACCGAAGATGAACATACTTTCTCTCAATGAAGGGTTTGGTGAATATATCTGCAACCTGATCTGTTGTAGGATAATAGCGCAAATCAATGACTTACTCTTGAATCATCTCCTGAAGAAAATGCATATGGATATCGATGTGTTTGGTGCGATGATGATGGACCAGGTTCTTTGAGATTTAGATGGCACTCTGGTTGTCAAAATTGATGACTAATGGCTTTTGAAAGGTGATTCCAATTTTAGTGAGGATATTCTAAAGCCAAGTAGCCTCAGTGGAAACATTGATAGCCCCCCAATACTCAGCCTCAGTTGAAGAAAGAGAAATGGCATTTTGCTTCTTTCTCTACCAACAAATGGGACCATGACCATAATAAAAATTGTAGCCAGATGTGGACTTGCAATCATCAATATCACCATCCCAATCAGAATCTATGTATCCAAGTAAGTTTGAACTTGTGCCTACTACATAATGAATCCCATATTGATGAGTGCCTTGGATGTAGTGCAAGATGTGTTTGGAAGCTTTCTAATGAAGCTCATGTGGTTCCATCATAAAGAGAAAAATAATTCCAACTGCAAAAGAAATGTGAGGTGGGTATGATTCAAGTAGATGAGGCTACCAACAAGTTGATGATACAAAGTGGCATCAACTAGTGGTGTGGAACAGTTGGCCTCGAGCTTAACTCTAGACAAAAAGGGAGTTAGTGCAGGCTTACAATCATCCATATGAAAACATGACAAAAGATCAAGAGCATACTTGGGCTATGCAAGTGAGATCTTGAAAGAGGTCTGTGTGATCTTGATCCCGAGAAAGTAGTGCAAGAGACCCAAGTCAGTCATGGAAAATCTATCATGCAAAGTAGTCTTAACAGTTGAGATGATGAATGAAGTGCTCCCAATGACAATCAAGTCATCAGCATAGAGAGCCAAGAAGAGAAGAGCATCCTCCTACCACAAGATGTAGACATTTGAATCTGAGTGGCATTTGGATAACCCAAAGGAGAGAAGAAAGGAGTCCATTTTGGCATACCAAGCTCGGGGAGCCTATTTGAGGCCATAGAGAGACTTCCTTAGTTTGCAAACCAATGAAGAATCATGAGTGAATCCTTGTGGATGCTCCATATAAATTTCTTCATGTAGATCTCAGTGAAGAAATCCACTCTTCACATCCATTTGATGTACAACCCAACCATGAGCTATAGAAATAGCAAGTAGCAAGCGAATGAAGTTCATTTTGTTGGGAAAATGTGTCTCAACCTTGTAATTATATATGAATTATTGATAGGATGTATGTTGGTGTGTGGCAACTGATCATGCAAATATTGTACACTCGTAACAAGACATGGGGTTTAGGGTAACGCCCTAAAAAAAATCATTAACACATCAAGGTTTTCCCGTTGACACGTCAAGGTTTTTTCCCACTAACACATCAAGGTTTTTTCCTACTGACATGTCAAGGTTTTTCCATTAACACGTTAAATGAAAAATGACCTTTTAAAAACCCTAATTCTAGAAGGTTCCAAAAATCTTGTTATAAGCAGGTGGGATGTATGTAGATGGTGGTGTATTCTAAGAGTTTGATAGCAATCGTGGTGTCTCTTTATCTCTGGTGGTGATACTCCTATGAGAAGCTTTCTCTACAAGTCTATTGTAATCTTTTGAGTTTTGAATAATATATTGGGTGGATTTTGGAGGGTGAGGTTTTTCTCCCAAAAAGGATTTCCCCACGTAAATCATTGTGTTAAGTATGCATGATACTTGTGTTTATTTTTGTTTAAGTTTTTGTAACTGTTAAAAATCTATAAAAGTTTTGCATTATTCTCCTCTCAAGGTTAGTGTAGGAAGTTGTTCTACTACCTTAGCTTCCTTACACATTTTGGCAACAGGGGCAAAGGTCTCAATGTATTCAATACCTGGTACTTGAGAGAAACCTTTGGCCACAAGTCATGCTTTATATTTTTCAACTAAGCCATCTACTACAAATTTGGTTCAATAGATCCACTTACACCAAACCAATTTTCCTCCCTTAGGAAGTGGAACAAGATCCCATGTTTTTTTCCACATTAAAGAGTTGTACTCTTCCTCCATTATAGAATCAAACTCAATAATACTAGAAGCTTCACGAAATGATTGTGGATCTAAAGTTGTGGTGATGTAGGAATGTGGAATGTTGTGATTTAGTCCTTGTAATTGAAGGATCCCCAACAAGATCGCCTACAAAATCAAGTGTGTGGTGAGCCCAACGAGGCATGGTAGGGGAAGGAAGAGGATATTAAGAACTCTGTGAAGAGAAAGATGAAATATCATGATCAACTTGACAACTAGAGGAAGCTTGAGGAAAATCCTCGATGTCAAAATCCTTGAAATCCACTATGGAGGAAGGAAGAGTAGAGGATGAGCTAGAATAGTTTTCCTCAAAATGAACACTATGCTCAATGAAGAGCTCATGTGTTGTAGGATCCATTAGTCGATATCCTTTGACACCATCAAGGTAACCAACAAAGATACAAGGCCGACTCTAAGGTTCCAAGGCCTTGTGCTTCTTTGAAGGAATATGTGCCCATGCTGGGGAGCCAAAAACTCTAAAGTTCCCCACAATAGGTTTCCTACCACACCAAGCTTTGAAGGGAGTGATGCTCTTTAATGCCTTATGTGGAACTCTATTTTGGATGTGAGTAGCACAGTTGATAGCTTCAGTCCAATATGTAGGTGTAAGGGAGCGAGCATGGATCATGCAACCATCCATCTCTTTTAGGGACATATTTTTCCTCTTAGCTACACCATTTTGTTGTGGTGTGTAGGAAACAGTATGTTGAAGATCAATCCCTTCAAGAGTACATAATTGTTCAAATCAATGGTTCACATATTCTCTACCATTATCAATGTGGAGAATTTTGACACACTTTCCAGATTGCTTCTCAGCATGAACCTTAAACTCTTGAAATCTATCAAAGACTTCTCCTTTGTTTCGAAGAAAGTAGACCCATGTGTATCCGGAATAGTCATAAATGAAGGTGAGCAAATAATGAGCCTTACTAAAAGATAATGATGGAAAAGGACCTGCCAAGTCACTATGAACCAATTCCAGGACTTTTAAAGCCCTATAAGCCTTCGCTTTGTCAAAATTTTCCTCAATATATTTACCCATGGCACAACCCAAACATACACCATTATAAAAATTGATTTGAGGAAGACCCGTGACCATATTCTATTTGCTGAGTTGTTGAAGATAGCGGTAGTTGAGATGGCCAAACTGTTCATGACATAGTTTTCTCACAAAATTTGAATGGGTGAGCAATGCAGTGGAATGTGAATTAGGTACAAAATAAGAGAAAGCATACAAGCGAGACTCATGATTGGCCTTACCAACAACAAGGAGTGCAATATCTTCAAGATTCCTGATGCTGACAGAACCTGGAGTGAATTCAACTTTTCTACCATTCTGAGTGATTTGGTAGATGGAGATAAGGTTGGCTAATAGATCAGGCACACAGAGGACATCCTCAAATGTACCATTGTTAGTATCTATTGAACCCTTTCCAATTACATCCACTGGAGAATAAACCCCGATAAGAATGTGGGGCATAGAACAAGGCTCCAACAAAGAAAATTGTTCTTTAATAGAACCCATGTGATGTGATGCACCTGAGTCAAGAATCCACTATTGTGGAGAATCAATGGTAGCAACAAGTGCAATTGCTTTCCCTTTACCTAATTTGGAAGGAGTGGGATATTGATGAGCAATAGAAGAAGACATATTAATATTGTTATTTTTAAGAAGATGCTTCAACTCATCAATATTCTTCTTATGACAAGAATGTTCCTCATGACCAGGTTTCTTGTAGTAGCTACAAGTGGGCCTTTCCTTCTTTTGAAAATTCCCCTTTGAAGAGGACTTGGAGTAAAATTTTGTTGTAGAAGATGATTGTGCTTGATCTATTTGTGACTTCTTCTTGAACTCCTTTTGTTTGTTGTCAGGTTTCCTTGATTCTTTCTGACCCTTTGGTTGACCAGCCATCAAATCTTGTGAATGTGAAGGCTTAAGAAGACCCATTGAAAGAAGCTTACCTTGTTCTTGCATCAACATTTCATAAAATGAAGCAAAAGAAGGTGTAGTGAATGTAGATCCCATTGTCAACCTATGAGTGGGAAAGCTATAAACAAAAGTTGTAAATTCAAGTCCAAGTTTGTTGAGAGTGTTATAGATAAGTTGAATGTCTTTCTTCTCCAAGCCATGTGCTCTAAGGTCATTGACCTTTGTTACATAATCCTAGATGTTATCAAAATAATTTGGATCAAGACTCATTAATTCTTTGTCAATTTGATAACCACAAACTTCATCAGTTGTACCATAGAGATTTTTTAATTTGTCCCATGCATCATGTGAATCTTTACATTCTTCAGTCTAAAACATTATATCAAGAGAAACTAAACTTCTTAGACAACCAAGAGATTTTGTATGTTCAAACATCCAGAGTACTTTTTCATTATCATTTATGGGTTTAGTTACCTTCTTCTCAGCATAAGGTGTATATCCTAGTTGCATTAAGGCATTCCATGCATTTTGATGCCATGTGTTGTAATTTAGGGTGTGAGCAATGGAAATTTAAATGTACCTATAGTGAAGGAAAAAATAGAGCACAAAGTATGAGAGATGTTCAAGCACAAAGACAACAAGAGACCCCCCCCTTCTTTACTCAATCAAAGAACACCCCCCCCCCCAAGAATAATGATTTTTCACTTTATAAGTAGTGCAGTTACAATGTCCACTAGCAAGAGAATGTTGAGTGGACTTGACTTCAATCTTTTTTACAAGTTCTCACAAAATGAGCATATATTGAAATTACAATTTTGGTACAAAACCAAGTGAAATTACCAACACCACTATGAAGTACTTGAAAAAACATGCACTTTCAAAAAAATAATCATCTCAATCTAAGGTCATATGCAAAAGTTATGACCCTTTGAAAGTCCCAAAACAAGAACTGCGTAGAGTCATGTGTGAGAATCTAAGATTTTTGAAAAATCCATGCACTGAAATAAAAAAAAATCTACACCACCATGTAGAGCACAAAAAATTAGCCAAAATAAAAAAAAGAAGCTTGTAAATTAGAGGTCGAGATCCTAAGTTATGGCCTTCAGAAGTTTAACTGCAATTTCCAAAACGCCAACGGTTTGCAGTAGCTTTTTGATGTCGTTTATGAAAAATATATAAGTTGCATGCAAAAACTAAGAGATACCCAAATGGTTTTTCGATGCTGCAAACAAAACCCATAAGGCATTTTTCTTTTGTATGTAAAAAAGATGTAACTCTAGTACAAAAAAATGCTTTCAGCAGCAAAAAATGACTCCAAAAATGAAAAAAATGGCATGTAAAGGCTAAATTAGCCATCTAAGACAAGCAAATACATGCTGTAACCTGAAATATTGATCAAAATACATAATATGCAAGTTGATTATTAGATTTGAGCTTATAAAGTCTCCACGAAGCTCTGAAAAAACTTGCAACTAGCAAGTCAAAATATGAACCCCCCCAAAAACTGATATTTTTTCCACACCTTTCTAATTTTGAGGATGCAAGAGAAGAGCATACTTAGTTTTTGAAAAAAAAGTTCAACACTCAAAATTTCTAAAGGATTGCTAACCCACAAATCAAATTTGGCTCTGATACCATGTGAGAGTCATTAACTAGCCTACCCAAGAATCTAGTGACTAAAGGAAAGAAAATCTAGAAATATGAGGAGGAATAAACTGTATTTCTCTCAAGAATGCAAAGCTATATTCAGCTTGAGAATTGATATTACAACGAAAATTCCTTGGTTATATAGGCCAAGGGGAGAGATGATGCAACCAGATTATGACAAGTGTTGTCATCCTATGAGGTGTGACAACTCACGTCATTAAAGGCTTAACAACCTTATCCCTACGTAAAGTTAAGCTAGTGTGAAGAGGACTTTAGTGGAGAACTAGCTAACAAATGAACTAGTTAGATAAAGTACCCTTTTCACACTAACACATTTGAAATATGAACTTCAGATTAGGGCATCGTTTATAGCATAGCTAATAAACTAGGGTTTATGTTTTGTTGTCGATTTAATGAATTATGTTAATCTCATATTTAATGGATATGAATTAGGGCATCCTTGAGTGGTGTTTGGAACGTCATTAATAATCATTTTGATTTCCTTTACATTGATCTATGATTGTTGTGGCTTACAAGTTAAAACCCTAGACTACTTTATTTTGAAATATGATTAGAAATGTTGAACGATTATTCATACCAACTTACAATGTATCTAGATTTGCTAAGATTTGATGATAGCATTCAAATGTGGAGTCATGATCAACTGATAAATTTAGAGGTATTGATATCTAAGTGTGATGTTATCATCCTTAATAATTTGGAACTCTCGTCGTCGAATCCATGTGCCTTAGAAATCATCAAAATATTGTTTTTCGCGAAATCGATTGTCTTTTAGAATTCTCAAGCTATGAACTTTATTGCTTAATCCTTAAGAGCATGGATTCCTCGAAGTCTCTTGTCTTTTGCTAAATTCACATCCAGATGGAATCCCCAATTTTTTCTCTTTCACGGAATCCTTGAGCCCTTTCCTTACCTAACTTATTGTCGTGTTTCGCGGATTCCATGAGCCTTAGGAAAACCTGATGAGTTGTATTTCACGGAATCCGCCTACCCTTGGATTTCCTAAAAATTGAGCCTTCGTGGATTTTGTGCCTGCTTAGATTCCTTGAGATTTCATGATTTTCACTATATTGATTACTGTGATTCTATTTGAAATATGATTAGCACTTTCATGGTTTTAAATCTCAGTTATCAAATGCTTTTGGATCATAGGAGAGACTACTTAGTTTTTGGTGATCACTTTGCACATATATTGTCATGTTTCACAAAATCTGTGTGCTTGTGTATTTTCTAAAGAATCCTTCTTCATGGAATCTATGGAGGCCTAGATTCCCTAAAAATATTTGAAGAGCTAAAATACCTGAAATTCATGGCAAGTGTGAAAACTTGAAAGTTGTAATAACTTGGATTTTAAGGATTGAGATCTTGATTTCTTGAGCATTAATGATGGATTATGAAGTATTACATATTGCTTTTGGGATAGGATGATTAATCTAATGATGCAATGATTTAGTGATTTATTTTTTTGAGTGATTATGGTATTTTCTCTAACTAGATGTAGACAGAGTCTAGCAAGGCCAAGACTACCAAGGGAAAGACAACTGAACTAGTCAAAGAGGAGCTGACCAGAGTAGAGAAAATGAAGTATGATTTAAAGGTAGAATCCTAGAGTCTAAGATAACTTATTATTGGGCAAGATTTGGAGATACCAATATGGGACATGTTGACTATGATGACTTCAAGCAAAGGAAGAATTGCAATGCTCCAACAAAATTGGCTAGAAGGTTAGTGAGGACAAGATTGGCACAAGTTGCAGGATTTCCTCCATTTCTCCAATGTCCGGAGTTGATCATGGAATGTGCTAAGTATTATGATTCAGATAAGAGGGTAATAGTTGGTCCTTAGGGTAGAATAATGGAAAATTTGATAGAGGAGTATTTGGCAGAAGCATTTGATATCGGTGCACACAAGAAGCTAATCATAGTGAATTTCCTTGGTGTACAGAGTTTATGACATCTACCCTTAGCTCAATTTGAATACTTCAAACTACAAGAGGGTAAACGACACATTTACCATGTACGTTACAAGAACTTTGCAGGAAGCATTGCATGTATGGATTTCCACTAATGTCATGGAATTGATAAAAAAGTATGGGTACTAGTTCCTAAAATTTCCAAAGTTTGCATATATCAGGATCCAGGGTAGTCCTAAGGTACCATACAAGCTCCCGAGGTATCCCACAGATAAGGTGCTATTACTGTGAGTGACAAGGAAACTAGTTGCTTTTGATCAAGTGTTGAAAAGTATGCATAAAACTGGAGTTGGAGGAGAATTCCCTTTGACCATCGGTGGATGGGAGGCTTGTCTAGCAATTCAAAGTGCCCAACATTCGAAGTCTAAAATGGCACACCTCCATCTACTCTTGCATTATAATAGAGATAACTTTGATCCATATGGAATAACACAAAATATGTGGCATAACCTAATTTTATTGCATATTTATAATAATATGGTAAATTGAATTATTGAAGAAATTCAATATATATTAAATGGAATTTTTTGAATTTTTGAATAATAGATTGAAAGAAGTTGATTGATGTTGACTATGCGCACTTTTGAAATTATCTTATATGTTATCAAGAATTGAGCGTTACTAATAAATTTTGCAAATGCAAGTGTGTACAGTTGCAGGGTGATAGGTTGAAGGACAAGAGCGCGGTTGAAGTAGCATTGTTTAGCCGGCTCAAACGGTAAGCCAATTGGAATCTAGGTGCACACACCACAAATGGCATGATGACTTGCATTTGAACTATTTTGCATATAGACAAGAACGTAATTTCTTGACTTGAATTGTTTTAATGATTGAAAATGAATATCTTGTAGATTAAATTGGCTACCTAAACTTTGTGTTTCGAAGAAAATGTAAGTACATATTTTAAAGAATGATTAAAAGGATAAAAGTTTCATTATGTGAAATTATGTGAAATTAAGTAAAAAGAAATCCCTTTTAGTTAACATATATATATGGATGCTTGAGATGGAATTAAAGTTCCGTATTTAATTAAATGATAAGCATATGGAACTTAGAAGCTCCTTCAAACAAACAATCTACACATGAATATATATATATATATATATATATATATATATATATATATATATATATATATATATATATATATTTGTGTGTGTGTGAATACATACATATATTTATATATATACAAAATGAATAACAAACATAGTAAATATGAATGAAGTCATATAAATAAATATATATATATACACATATACATATACATATACATATACATATACATATATACCTATACATATATTGAAATTGAATTCAATAACCAATAATATCCCAAATCGCACTGTTTGAAATCAAAATGAAAATCATGAAGGCATCCCACAAAGGACATGGTCTGCCACAAGCTTAATAGAAATATTCAAAATAAGATAGTGGCCAGCGGCAAGGCAATAATGCCATAATGGCAAGGCTGAGTAACATGCAAAAAAGATATTGTTTCCATTTTGAATTCATAACCCTTAGTTAAGATGGTGAAATCTTAGTTAAGATTCATTAAACCCAAGTAAGGTTTGATCTGTATGATCGACATTTGTTTGCTTATAACTATGATCGATATGAGTATGCATGTCAATCATGAGTGGTGTAAAACTAGCATACCTTTAAGGGCATATCCGTACATGAATCTTGTTGCTAAGAAAGAAATGCATCAGAAATATAGAATGGTTGATTCCAAAGTGACCAATGAATGTTTTGTTTGTAACTTGGAAAGGCATGAGTTATGATTAGAACCTTGAAACTTTTGTGTCTTTTCTCGTAACCAAAATACTTGTTCAAGATTTACATTGATGACCATGTTGAACTTAGGATCATTTCATTTATAAAAAATTGCGCATTGAATTTCAATAATAAAGCTGTTCAAAGATCTGAATTTTGGGCATTCTGCTTTCATGTATGAAGCTAGGCTAGTTTGATTTGTTAGTGAAATCTTTTTGGCTTGCTTTGAAATTGATAAATGAGTTAGCTGTACAAAATATTTGTTATTGGAAAAATAGCAGCGTTCATTATTTGTTCATTGTAAGATAACCTCGTTATGTTTAAAACAATGAACATTAAATTGTAATGTTATCATTTAGCATATTAACAGCTTGAAATAGCAATGAGTAAATTGCGAACAATGAATGTTTT
>VDFB02332047.1:48989-72597 GCA_007258455.2 Sequoia sempervirens
TGGTCTACCACAAGCTTAATGGAAATATTCAAAACAAGATAGTGGTTGGTGGCAAGGAAATAATGCCATAATGGCAACACCTAGTAACATGCAAAAAAGATATTGTTTCCATTTTGAATTCATAACCCTGGGAAAAAAGCACAGCAAAGGAAATCGGCTGGCTTGAACGAAAAAGTAGGGAAGAGCTTGTGGAAGTGGAAAAAATTAGAGGCAAGTTTAAGAAAAGCTCAATTTATCAGGTAAACCGATTTCTTTAGAAAGAAGCTCGAATTTTCTATTATCATTTTTCATTATCATGCAGGTAGTATCCTTCCATTTTTTCGAATGCTTCATTGGCACTATAAAATGTAAATTTCCTGTTGAGTAGCCACGGCCTTGAACCGAGTATGGTGTTGGTGTCAATCATTGTTTTGGGTCACACGACCAATGGTCGGCCTTGCATGAGTATTATTTAGAGCCTTATCAGCTAGCTCACAGAGCTAGGTCAAGGCTTAGAGCCATTAAGATAAGACTGTCCCTTAAACCCGCACTTTAGTGCTAGCCATTCAATGAATAATAGAAATTTCATTCTGATTCAACTGTGTATTTATGTATACTTAATTTTATAGAGGATTGACTATCGATCCTATGGAAAGGGTATCATACCCTGTGTCTTCTTTTCAAATGTATCGTATTCTCTTTATTAGTTGGGTCAATAATGGTAAGCAACTTAAACAAATGCTTGAGTTTGTGTTATATGTATTATAATGTCGTCATGGTTCAGTAGGAATGGTGGTGAAATCCTAGTTAAGATTCATTAAACCCAAGTTGTGTTCAATTTGTATGATCGACAGTTGTTTCCTTGTAACTATGATCAATATGAGTATGTATGTCGATTATGAGTGGTGTAAAACCAACATGCCTTTAAGGGAATATCCATACATGACTCTTGTTGCTAAGAGAGAAATGCATCAGAACTATAGAATGGTCGATTCTAGAGCGACCAATGAATGTTTTGTTTGTAACTTAGAAAGGCATGAGTTCTTCTTAGAACCCCGATACTTCTATGTCTTGTCTCATAACCAAAATACTTGTTCAAGCTTTACATCAGCAAGCATGTCGAACTTAGGATCATTTCATTTATAAAAAGTTGCACATTGAATTTCAGTAGTGAAGGTGTTCAAAGATCTGAATTTTGGGCATTCTGCTTTCATGTATGAAGCTGGGCTAGTTTGATTTGTTAGTGAAATCTTTTTGGCTTGCTTTGAAATTGATAAATAAGTTAGTTGTATATAATATTTGTTACTGGAAAAATAACATTTTTTATTATCTATTCATTGTAAGATAACCCCGTTTTGTTTAAAACAATGAACATTAAATTGTAATGTTATCATTTAGCATATGAACAACTTGAAACAGAAATGAATAAATTGCAAATAGTGAATGTTTTGTTGGAAAACAACATTGTATGTCATTAAATGTAACTGTTTAGTCTAGAACAACATTGTATTGATGTAAAAAATGAATATTATGTTGCAAACGATACTTATTTGTTCTAAAGTTATCTTTGTAGCTGAAAATAGTCTTGTTCATTAAACTATTTAGCTAGAACAGCATTGAATAGTTGTAAACTGTGAACATTCTATATGAAATAGCTTGTCCTATAAGTTTTTAGTAGGAAACGGTACTGGTTTTGTTAAAACGATGAATGTTCATATGTAAACAACAATGTTAGAGTATCACAATTTTGTGAGAATGCAAAAGAAACAACAATATGTGTGAAACTGCTAATATAGACTTGTTTTGAATTCTATATTTTGACAAAATAAACATCAAATGGAATATTATTTAATGATTGCAATATTATTTAATGGTTTATTTCAAAATCTATGCACAAATCAAAAACTTAAGTAGGCACATATATGTGTATGCACATAGAATTCATTTATGTACATACATACTTGTGACATACCTTCTTTTGTTCTTAATTCATTTTAAAATGGAAATGCTTATGTTGAAAAGTAAAAATGAGTCATGAGAATGATATATGACTGATTGTTGAACTACTCTATTTGAATCATGTATTTGATTTTTGTTAGAGAGTAAACTAGTAATCTAATTCTTCTTTTTTCGTAAACATATGTGAGAAGAATATTCTAATACTTGTACAAAACATGATGCCTAAGTAGACTAGAGCACCTTAGGGTAGATGCTGCTAGAGGGTAGATAGCTATTATGAGATTTTGTATTGTAGAAAGTTACCTTCTAGGATGGGTGTTGAAATGGAGTTCAAAGAGTATAGGTTTGCTTTACCATAACCCATTGTTTGTTGTTGTTGCAACATATTTGATATGCTTGGCCAAGCAATATAATTCATTTTGTATGTATGAACTCTGTGATATCACTCTTTGCCATTCCTAGCATAGATCTTGCATTTTATTTTCTAACTTGTAGATAGAAATTGCATGTTGATGTATGGGCACGCACCAGATTCCACCTTACAGATTGTTCTCTTGCTAAACTTTCCATGCAGGGTTGGGTATTCTTCAAGCTGGAAGAATTTCAGGGAAGCATAAGCTCTGTGGTTGGGTGGTAAAGCACTTCAACCATGTTCTCTTCCACCAGTGGAGGCAAGTGTCAAGAAGAACCATAGTTGTTCACAAGACTATTTTAGTCTAAGATGTAACTTGATGTAATACATTCATGTATTTGATGTAAAGTGTACAATGTAATGACTTTGTGGCCTTAGGAGCCAAGTCAAACCTGATATTGTAATTTGACTTTTGAAGTGAATATATGAATCATTGACTCATTTTAAATGGACATGTGTAGCTATGATTGACTTTAGCCACTATTTATGTCTTTTCAATTTGAAATATATTCATGTGTCATTTACAATAATGTTAATTAAGTAATAATTTAGGATAGGTTATTACAAGATGGTTAATAGAGATTATAGGCATAGAGATGATATTGAAGACTAATTGATGCAGAGATAGGAGGATGCAATAACACATCTCACAAACTTTCAATAATAATTCAAAGCAATCTTTGTATAACACATGCTATTACACATTCTATATAACATTGGAAACATAACTATCGCAACCCGCAATTTAATGCAACAAACATTCATTAATAACTTCCATAAAACAAATAATGAATCCAATTTCTCTGGTGAGATTGAAGACAACATATTTATAGACCTTTCCTCCAATTTTTATGAAGATCCAACAGTGGAAAAGAAATTTATTGCATTTTTCCCAAAACTACAAACCCTAGGTAGGGTTCAGACCTGCCCTCACAAAAATGGTCATAACTTATTCAAATCTTAATGAGATTTGATGAGACTTGAATAAAATAAAATTAGATTCACATGGAAACAAACTCCCATTGGTTTTAGATGAAAATATGGAATGTACAATCCGTACCATCACATTTTTCATACTGAAAATTCTGCACAATATTGTTAGAATAGGGCAGTCTCACCAAAATAATCATATCTCCCACAAAACTCAATAAAATTCAATGAAACAAAAATAATTGGAAACTAGGAATAGATATATTTCCATCCATATATGATACTCCATTATTTGTGTCCATACCAGGCCATACAAAGCACAACTTTGGTTTGGAAAAAATGTAAAAATCATAAAATGCACACAAAATTTGAGGTTGCCATTCATCCAACTTAAAAAATAATGTCTCCAACCCCAAATTCGAGTTTTGGAGGGTGTATTTATACATTTCCAACCAAAACCAACCATTTTAAACTACCTTTTGATTATTTTGTTGACAAAACACCTTAATGACACTTTTTGACAACTTTAAACATTATTTGACAAATGAATTAAAATATGATTTCCTAAGACTCAAACACCTCTAAAATGGTTTGATAAACCTTATTATAAGACCCAATACACAAAATAAATCAACTATTTACAAATGGCTTCATGGAGGCAAGAAATCAAATAAGTGCTCCTGCACCACTACTGGGCCAATTGTAGAGATGAATTTGAGGTAGTTAAGAGAAAGTTCTCTAGGATTTCATTGAAAATGATAAGGTTGTATAGAGTGTTTCAGGTGCCCAATCAAATTGAGGTTGAAGAAGAGGTAATACAATACCATGATTATATGCAATTTCAAAATAAGCCTCTACCTCCCATAGACTGGGTTGAAGAAGTAGTGGAATTGGATCAGATCAATGCCTCTATTATCAAATATTCAAAGCACTGGGAAAAACATAAGATGTTGAATTTGGAGGAAAATGGCATCAAATCCACTTATGAATTGATGGGAGACTTGGAGTCTCAATCCTCCTCAAAGGATGATTCAAAAAAGATAGAAGATGAGGCTCCAAAGGCCTAAGAAGAAGAAGATTTAGAAGAAGAGCCTCTCATTATCAAGAGAAGAACTAAAGGGAAATCTAAAGCTAAGGTAGAAGAATCAAAGAGACAGCCAATGCCCAAGAAAAGGAAGACCACTATAAAAGTAGTCACTAAAGAGGCAAAAGAGGCTCAGTTAAGTCTAAGAGGAGAAAATTAGTCAGAGGGAATAAAGGTGTTTCTCCTTCGAAGAAATAGAAAAAGCGTACAAAAAGTGGAGAGAAGCCACAAGTAATTGAAGAAACAATTGATGTAGAAAGCTCTAGAGATAAAACCCAAGTGTATACTAGGAAGAATTCTCCTCGAACTAGGGTACCATTCCCAAATGTGGAAGGTTCAAAGAAGGTGGCTAAAGAACTGGAGAAAGCTGAAAATGAGCCGCAATCTGATAAGGAGACAAATACAAGGAAGGAAACTACTTAAATTACCCCTCCCAAGTCACCTCCTCAAGAACATCACTCTGATAAAGAAGAAGGGGAGATAACAGAGAATGCAGTAGAGGCTTTAAAAGAGAAAGAATTAGATGATGAGGAGCTTAAGACTCCAAAAGATGCATTCCTTAGCAACTTTGGAGAGCAATTGGAGAAGAAAGTTTTTGAAGAAGAAAAAGAGGAAGAAAAGGAGTTTGAGAAGGAGCAAGAAGTACATACTAAATCACCAAGGAAGGAAGAAGCTCCAGAATCAGATAACGCAAATACGAATAAGGAAGAGGAACAATTAGAGAATCCAAAAATGGATAAGTCAAAAGAACCCTGAGGAAAAAATAGTCCTCATATTGATACAAATTTAGAAGAGTCAACTGCCCCTAATTAGCTAAAAGAAAGCTTAAAAGCTAAGCTAGTGGTTACTAAAGAGATAGTTCTAAATTGGGATAGGTTTTTGGCAGGCTTAGGAAAGACCAGGGAAAAGAAGAAAGAAAAAGTGGTTTCCAAAATCACAAGGGATGATTCTAACAATGGGGTGCTACATGTTTCTACTCCTACTATTGAGAAGAATAAAGATGAGGCCACCCCTACAGACTATCATGTGTAGACAATCAATTTGGGACCCTCTACAAAGAAGCAAGAGACTGAAGATTTAAAGGATTTTGTAGATGTAGTCTTGAAAAGATTGGACAACGAGGTACAAACAAAGGAAAGGTTGCAAAAACAGGTTGAAGAATTACAAAAATACATTTAGCACCTTGTTAAACCTTTGCAGACTCAAGCTTAAATAGCTACATCCACCCAAGCCAATATATTATCTAAAGATAATATTTAAATGAAGAAAAGATGAAGACCTTTGTACAAGTGACCCAACAATGGATCAATGGGGTGTATCAGAAGGGCCTTGTTTTGATTGAGTAAATTTTACATTTGCATGAAAAGACTACTTCCTTTCAAGATACTGTACAACAACTAGCATCAGAATGGAAAGAAATAGATGACAAGTCCATGACAATTTTGGTAAAGGTAATTGAAATTCCTAAAGAAATTTTGGTCAAAGAGGATATTCTTGTCTCTGAAGACATAGATAAGCCTAGAGAATAGATTGAGGCTTTAAAATTCAAAAGAGAGGTCAAGGACAAAGCATTGGAACAAATTCCAAAGGTGTTGAGTAAGTTAGATGATATTCTTGTTGGCTGTATTTTATTTTTGGATATTATGACTAGAAGGAAAATTAGTAAGGAATACCTAAGGATTGATCAATGAAAAAAATGGTGGAGAGAGGTGTATTCTCAAGTTGAAGATGGATCAATATTAGAAAATCATTTGGAGGATGCAGCTATGTACCTCACTATTTTGCATAAGTATCACAGGATGAAGATCGATTGGGATAAGACTTTGAAGAAATATGAATATGAATTAAGTTCAATTAACTTGAGGATAAATTTTATTCCAATTCCAAGTCAAGATGACCTCAATAAGGTGTTCCACAAATTTCAAGAGTTCTCTAAAAAGCAACAAATGGGAAAAGAGGGCGACTAGAGGCAGTTACCTCAAGTTTTGTGCATACTTCATCGACCAGCTGGATGAGACAAGGCGGCCTTCTAGAGAATAGTGCCAAGGAATTTTATTTAAAATTGATGTATCATTTTAAATGCTTTGTTATAAAATTAGATGGGTAATGAAATTGTATTAAGTCGACCTATGTTAGGAGCCCTAATTTAATTTTGTTTTGGCCGACCTATTTGATGTAAAATCTATATATATGAGGTCTCTCCTCATTTGTAAGACTGATTTTGGAATTGTTGCAAATTTTGGTGAAGTTAATATATGAGAAGGCATTGGCTTGGTGATCTTTTTTGTGTTATTTCATCTATGTGCATGGTTCCTATGTTTCAAAACTATATTTAATTAATTAATTTCATATTTAATTAAGTTCTTTTATGTTAATGATAAAGTGCTTGAGGTTTTTGAGGAATCTTTAGTCCATATAATTGGTGGCTTGATGATTGTAAGTTACTATGCATAGTTAGCTTGGGCCTACTCTTATTGTAATAGTTCAATTGTGAGTGTTTATGCATTTCATTCTGATTTGGATGAATATTTGAATGCTTCACAGTCTGAAAATATTTTATACCATTGGAGATTGCAATGTTTATGTTATACTATAGATTTCATCTTGGTTAAGCAGAAATTGGTTTTTGAAGATTGGTTCACCTTGAATGTTGCATTGTTTCATGATTGATATTAGGTTTTAGATTAGAAATCTCTCGAAACCCTTTCCTTTTGATATTTCTTTGAGATCATCTAATTCAAATGCATCAAAGAAACCCAATAGACCACAACAACCTCACTACCATTTGTGGCATTCCACTATTGCTTGAAGTGAACAATCTCTCGATCCAATCCCTACTCAACTATCTTTTACTATGAGAGCTAGAGTGACTTGATGAGTAGATCATAGCAAGGATCCAACACATTTGTTGTGCATATTTCAACGCATTTGAGTGGTGCTTGAGTCAATTCTAACCATCAAAACTACTATCATTGGTCAACCTATACTTACCTACACATTCAATGTGGACATCAAATCTCATTGAAAAACATATAGCCAAAGTAAAACAATATACTTGTAGTATTCATTTGTCAATAATTAAAATTTTCATGTACTTTGGAAATACAACTCAAAGATACAAATTGATGTCATTACCAATATTATAAAAAATCACCAAATTAAACTCCTATTTTGTATATAATTATACTATTTGTCTTTAACTTGATTTTCAAACCATTCTAACATTAAATCAATATTTTCTTAGCATGTATAATCTATTTTAATCACAATAAACCAAGATCCACTTAAAATTATTATCTAAATGAAAATATTCAAATTACAATTAATATTAGCATATAATCAAAACTATGTAAATTAATTTACTTGGATAGAAATCAATTTAACAATAAACTAAATGTGAATTATAATATAAATGAAATTTACTAAGCAACGGGTTTTTATGGAAGCAAAAAAATGAGCAGTTCGGATTCATAGGCAGAAGTAAGCGAGGATGGTGCAGGGGTGCCTACAGGGGAGGGGGTCCCTGTTGCTGTGGCCTCGCACGGACAAACAAGGTACAATGTATTCAAGTTGGCAATCGGGAATGTGAATGTGCAGGTTGTGAAGGATATTCCCAGTATTCGGATCCCTGATCATTGTCTCAATATGAAAGTTGAGAAGCTTAAAAAGCAAGCAGTATTAGAAAAATTTGTGGGTATCTGGCCCTCATTGGATAAGGATAAATCTTGGTTTGGCTATCGTTGGAAGGGTGACACTCCTGAAATCAATTTTCTGGCGCTACCTAGGTTTCTGCATATCATTTTTTCTTCGAAGAATGATTGGGACAAGTTCTTGAACGGGGGTCCGTGGTTCTTGGGGAGCGCTGGGTTGTTTATGCGCCCTTGGTCCCCTGATTTTGACCCCCTCAATGAGGTGATCGATGACGTCCCAGTCTGGATTCGGCTTAACAAACTGCCTATTGAGCTTTGGTCCGAAGACATCCTTCATATAGTTGGCGATTCGCTGGGTAAATTTTTGTTTAGTGGCTATGCTTCCAATGACAGTCGGTCGGCGCGTTCTGCCCGCATTTGTGTCAATATGAATTTTGGTAATCCATTACCGCATTTAGTCAAACTTAATTCAATCCTGGGCAACACTATTGTGGAGGTTGAATACGAAGGGCTTCCTCTCAAGTGCTTTAAATGCGGCACTATTGGGCATACTGCGAGGAGATGTGGGGCTCGGGTTCCTTCCAAGGATGCTCTGGTGGATTCAGTCCCTGCCTCTGCCCCTCCGATTATGGTTCCCCCATCGGCGGTTGCTATGCCTAATAGAGAATCAGACTCTGATGCTATGCCGACGGAGGAAGGTGAAGTCGGGGATCACATCCAATGCAAGGCTCTCCAAGAGATTAAAAATGTTGATACGGTTGGCACTGTGGGTGATCGTGGGCTCATGTCCCCACCCCCTATTACTTACCAAGATCGTGGGCTGAGACTGCGGAGAAGGAGAATTCTTGGAGTATGGTTACTAGAAGGGCTAAGAAGATAGGCGGCAAGTCTAATATCAGTATGGATGCAGGTGCTCCTAACTCCAGAGGTAGAAGGACTGATGCAACAAAGGAAAAATTACAAGCACTCGACAATCTGGAGAACGGCTCTCAAAAATCTATGAAGAGCTTTGTGAAGTCTGGAGGCGAGCACCTCCCTGTAGGAAGGCAGTTATGAAGATTGTGAGTTGGAATGTCAGGGGAATTAATGCCCCAGAGAAATGCCGTCTTTTGAAGCGACTGATTAATATGTTGACTCTTGATGTGGTTTTTGTTCAGGAAACCAAGGTTGATGATTTGAGATTCAAAGAGCTTTTGGCTAGAATTTGGAAACAGGGTGAAGGTGTGGCTTTGGCTACTAATGGCTCGGCTGGTGGTCTGGCCATTTTGTGGGATCGAAGGGTTATGTCTGGGAAGTTGATTGATGAGCACCCTAGTTGTTTGTCTGTGGAATTAAATAACCTTAGAGATGGTGGTAGTTTTCTGGCCTCTAATGTGTATGGGCCAAACTAGGAACATGAACATGTCAGGGCATGGGATTACATAAGGAACTTGAGGAGAACCCAGGCTAGGAAGGAATGGGTCATTGGCGGTGATTTCAATGCTATTCTTTGCCCCAGTGAAAAGAAAGGTGGTAGGACTCTGTCTGATTCAGGTATGGTTGGTTTCAAAAAGTTCAGTGAGGATTTGGCCCTTGCCGATATCAAGCCGAAGTCAGGTTGGTTCACCTAGAATAATAGGCGGCTTGTAGAGGCAAATATTTTATGCTGCCTGGATAGATTCTTCGTTAACTTGGAATGGTTATTGGTTTTGGATAGCTTCATGTCTTCAATGGTTCAGTTTGGTGGCTCTGATCACTGGCCCATGGTTCTTGATTTTAGTGGTATAGGTAAACCTTCAGGGATCCCCTTCAAGATGGAGTCCTTTTGGTATGTTTACCCAGAGTTTGGTAAGGCTCTCCAAGCTTGGTGGTAAAAGGTTTTCAAAGGCAACAAGCGCTACATCCTATTTCAGAAGCTTGCAGAAGTTCGAAGATAGGTGAGGCTCTGGAACAAAGCTATTATAGGGAACATTTTCGAGGAAAAAAATAGAATTGGTGAGGAGCTTATGGAGGTCGAGAGGTGTATTGCTGATGTTGGCTTTGGTGAGGATTTGAAGGAGAAGGAGCAGGCCTTGCTATGTGAATAAGAAAGAATCCTCAAAATGGAGGAGATTCTCTGGCAACAAAAGTCTCGAGTCAAGTGGCTTCTAGAAGGGGACCGCAATACCAAGTTTTTTCAGCTATCCACAAAGATTAGAAGGCAACAAAATAAAATTGCATCTATTCATAATGATGCTGGCATTGTTATTGATGATGTGACTGCCATTCATGAGGAAGGTAGATCCTACTTTGAGTCTATTATGGGGGTAGCTAAGCAGGAAGATGTGGCTGCTCAGAATTTTCTTCTAAACAATATTCCTAATCTTGTCACACATGAGTAGAATGAGCTGTTGTTGGCTCCTTTCTCTATGGAAGAAATCAGAGCTGGCACCTTTTCTTTAGGTGCTAGGAAATCTTTGGGGGCCTGATGGCTTTCAGGCTGAGTTTTTTCATAAGTTTTGGGAGGTTGTGGGGGAGGACGTATGGAAGGCTGCTGAAGAATGTAGGGGCAGGAGGGTGATGATGAAAGCTTGGAACCATACCTTCCTTGCTCTGGTGCCCAAAAAGAGAGATCCTAATAGCTTTAATGACTATAGGCCTATCACTTTGTGTAATACCATCTATAAGATTGTCTCCCAGGCTATGGCTATTCGTCTCAAGGGTTGTTTGGGTCAAATTATCGCTGAGGAACATAGTGGTTTTCTTAAAGGTAGGCAAATAATGGATGGGATTATTACCGCTCATGAAACTATTCACTTGATCAGATCCAGGAAGAAGGAAGGCATGGTCATCAAATTAGATATGAATAAGGCATATGACAGAGTGCCTTGGAGTTTCTTGATCAATGTCATGCGAAGGTTTGGTTTCTCGGAGGCATGGTGCAATTGGGTTTACAGTTGCATTTCCTCGGTCTCCTTCTTGGTGCTTGTTAATGGCATGGCCTCTCAGTCCTTTGTAGCTAAGCGTGGATTGAGGCAAGGTGATCCTCTCTCCTCATTTCTTTTCCTCATTCTTGCTGAGTCTTTGAGCAGGTTGATCAAGCAAGAAGTTCAGAATGGGTCAATTAAAGGGCTGCAAGTGTCCGGGGGCATTGACAATATCACACACCTTCAATTTGTGGACAATACTTTGCTTCTTAGTGAAGCTACTGCCAGGGAAGCTAGGGGATATAAGAAGATTCTCTCTATATGAGAAAGCAGCTGGGTAGGTTGTTAACCATATGAAGTCTAGAATCTATTTTCTGAAACAAATTTGTATGGAACGATTATGCATCCAGGATATTCTTGGGTTTGAGACTGATTGTCTTCCTAGTCGGTATCTGGGTATGCCACTTATTGACTGTCAGGTGAAGGCTGCAGATTGGAGTCTGGTGGTTGATAGGGTGCAGAATAAGTTGGCATCCTGGAAAGGTTGTTGGATCTCTTTAGCATGGAGAATTTCCCTCATCAACTCATCGTTGGCTGCGGTCCCTATCTTCACTTTGGCTATGTTTAAGATTCCCAACAAGGTGGCAAAGATTCTGGATTTGACTCAGAGATCTTTTTTGTGGAAAGGTTGTGAGGACTCCTTTAAGTATAACCTGGTTAAATGGTCTGATGTGTGCAAGCCCAAAAAGGCTGGGGGGCTTGGGTTTAGAAGGTGTGCTCATATGAATCTAGCCTTGGGTTCAAAGCTGGTTTGGCAGGTGTATGCTGAACAGGATAGGCATTGGAGCAAGATTTTGCAAGCAAAGTATCTCGCGAATAATAAGGACAACCTTTTTAAGGCTGAGCTCCCCTTTGGTTCTAGCATCTGGAATTTTTTAAGATCGTGTGTAGGGATCATTTCTCCAGACATTAGGTGGAGATTGGGTGATGGGCGCAAGATCAACTTTTGGCGGGATTGTTGGTTGGAAGACTCTGCTCTTGGCTCCCTTCCTAGTTTGCGACAGCTGGCTAGTTACTTTGAAGTTACCATTGGTGTCAATGTGTCCAACTATGTTTCTGATCAACTTGAGTGGAAGCCTCTCGCGTCTCCCTCCCCTGAGGGCACGACTGCTTGTATTGATCTTCAACATAAACTGGATAGGTGGCCAATAGTGGTCAATGATAAAGAAGATAGTATGGTTTGGAGGTATAATGGCAGTGGAGTGGTGTCTGTTAATGATGCCTATTCTAGGTATTTCAACGATGGTGTTGTCTTGAGCACTGCTAAGCGGATCTGGTATAATCTTGGCCTTCCTAAGGTCAATGCCTTCCTTTGGATTGCTTGGAAGCGTAAAGCTCTCACTTGGGATAGACTGTAGACATTGGGGTGAGCTGAGCCTTCTAGGTGCATGCTATGCTATGTTGATTGTGAGAGTAATGATCATCTTTTCATTAGTTGCCCCTTTTCTTCTTGGATTTGGTCTACCCTTTTGCAATGGTGGGGTCTCGTCTGGGTCACTCCGCGTGACGTGCCAATGTTACTAGATGGTTGGTTTGTGAAGATTCTTAGCCATGGTCTGCTATTCATTTGGCAGATAGCCCCTACAATCATTATCTAGAACATTTGGCTTGAGCGTAATAGAAGAGTGTTCCAAGACAAAATAAAGGTAGTTGAGTGGGTTTGGGACATCATTGAAAGTTTGTTTGCAGAATTAGGGGAGGTACATAAGGACAAATTCAAGAAGGTCGTCTATGCTGAACTCCCCTGGGCTAATGCTTGGCCTAGATTCGGTTGGCTGGGCCCTAGTTGCGTGCCTAAGACTTAGTTTAAAGTCTATTCTAGTTGGGTTGCTCCTGAGGCTGGTTGGGTCAAACTCAATTTCGACGGGGTTGCTAAGGGTAATCTAGGTGTGGCTGGTTGCGGCGGGGTTTTTAGAGACTTGGGAGGTCAACCGATTGGTCTCTATGCAGCTGATGGGGGTCTTGCATCCAACAATATGGCTGAGGCTTTGGCTCTGTTAAAAGGGGTGTCTCTGGCAAAGCATAGAAGATGGAAGAGGCTGTGGGTCGAAGGCGACTCCAAAGTACCGATTAAGGCTATTCAAGGTGATGGTGTGAAAGACTGGAGACTTGGTGTCATTCTTGAGGCTATTCTTTCTGTTAAACATAAGTTTGAAGATCTTAGGTTCTCTCACATCAAGCGTTCTGGTAATTGTGTGGCTGACTGGGCTGCGAATTATGGGGTCAATCTCATCCAAAAATTTGGAGAGTCTGTTAAGGTGTGGTGGTCTGCTTTCCCGCATGAAATTCTCAGATTACTGCAGGATGACATCAAATCTCACCCACCTGATTCTTAGCCTTGTCGTGTGTGGTCAGGCGGTGGTTGTCGAGCTTCCTTGTATGGGTGGTGTCTGGCTTTTCTTGCTTCTTGTGGCGTCTGTATGTTTGAGTGATTATATTTGTTTTAGCTGTTGCTAATTTGGAGCTGCGTGCTCTGGCTGTTCCTCGGCTCTGACATTTTTTGGTTCTTGGATCCTATAACCAGGTTTTTATAACAAAAAAATTTACTAAGCAACATATATATAAATAATAAATGGCTAATGATTACCATCTATCGGAGTATCAACATAAGAGTTCAAAATTATATCAAAATATCACATTAACATACATTAAGTATAGCAAGGGCCAATAAATAAATGAGCATTACTCATGTCCTTTGCACTTTATATTTTAGGCCCATTTTTATTAGAGTGTATTTAATGGAATAGCAAGTTTACAAGTGGCATATTATTACATCATCTTTAGATATCTTTTGCATGCTTGTTTGTTGTCTCAATTATTTTTTAAAGTTGTTGAAATGATCATTTATAGAAGTTTGACTAAAGAGATCATTACTCACACAGTTCAACAAATTCTCCAAGGATGCTAACAAGCACTATTAATTCCTTACAATGATTTAGACATTAGAAGATCAAGGTAAACAAATTCCTACAAGAAGATATCAGTTAGTTCATAAAACTAAACTCCATCTATTTTCTATAAAATTATACTATTTGCCTATAACTTGATCTTCAAACCATTCCAACATTAAATCAATATTTTCTTAGCATGTATAATTCCTTTTAATCACAAAAAAATAAAATTATTATCTAAATTTAACAACATTCAAATTAGGATTAGTATTAGCATATAATCAAAACTATTTAGATTAAATCAATTTACTTGGACATAAATCAATAACAACAAACTAAATGTAAATTATAATATAAATGAACCTTACTAAACAACATATATAAAAATAATAAATGACCAATGATTACCATCTATGGGAGCATCAACATAATAGTTCAAAACAATATTAAAATATCACATTAACATACAATAGATACAACAAGGGCCACAAAAGAAAATGAGCATTACACAAATTATTTTCACTTTATGTTTTAGGCCCATTTTGATCAAAGTGACTTTTATGGAATAACAAGTTTACAAATGGCATATTTTTACATAATCTTTAGACATCTTTTGCATGTTTTTTGTTATCTCAATTATTTTTTCAAAATTGTTGAAATGATAATTTCTAAAAGTTTGGCTAAAGAGATCATTACTCACACAATTCAACAAATTCCCCAACGATGGTAATAGACACTATTAATTCCTCATAATGATTTAGACATTAGAAGATCAAGGTAAACAAATTCCTACAAGAAGTAATCAAACACTTCATTAAATTGAACTCCATTTATTTTCAAAAAATATATATTGTTTGTCTTTAACTTGATTTTTCAAACCATTTTGACATTAAATCAATATTTCCTTAGCATGTATAATTGATTTTGATCACAATAAACCAAGATCTAATTAAAATTATTATATAAATGACAACATTAAAATTAGAATTAGTATTTGCATATAATCAAAACTATTTAAATTAAATCAATTTACTTGGACATAAATCAACAACAAATAATTAAATGTGAACTATAGTATAAATGAGCTTTACTAAATGACATATAAAAATAATAAATAACTAATGATTATCGTCTATCAACGCATCAAAGCAATATCAAAATATCACATTAACATACAATAGGTACAACAAGGGCCACAAAAATAAATGAGCATTACACACATCATTTTCACTTTATGTTTTGGGCCCATTTTGATTAGAGTGTATTTAATGGAATAGCAAGTTTACAAGTGGCATATTTTTGCATCATCTTTAGACATCTTTTGCATGCTTGTTTGTTATCTCAATTATTTTTTCAAAGTTGTTGAAATGATCATTTATAGAAGTTCGACTAAAGAGATTATTACTCCCAGAGTTCAACAAAGGTTGCTAACAAGCACTATTAATTCCTTATAATGGTTTAGACATTAGAAGATCAAGATAAACAAATTCCAACAAGAAGATATCAATCAGTTCATAAATTAAACTCCAACTATTTTTTTATAAAATTATACTATTTTCCTATAACTTGATCTTCAAACCATTATGACATTAAATCAATATTTCCTTAGCATGTATAATTCATTTTAATCAATAAAAATTTAATTAAAATTATTATCTAAATGACAACATCCAAATTAGGATTAGTATTAGCATATAATCAAAACTGTTTAGATTAAATTAATTTACTTGGACATAAATCAATGATAACAAACTAAATGTGAATTATAATATATTTGAACCTTACTAAATAACATATATAATAATAAATGACTAATGATTACCATCTATCAAAGCATCAACATAAGAGTTCAAACAATATCAAAATATCACATTAACATACAATAGGTACAACAAGGGCCACAAAAAAAAAATGAGCATTACACACATCATTTTCACTTTATGTTTTAGGTCCATTTTGATAAAAGTGTCTTTTATGGAATAACAACTTTACACGTGGCATATTTTTACATAATCTTTAGACATCTTTTGCATTCTTTTTTGTTGTCTCAATTGTTTGTCAAAGTTGTTGAAATGATAATTTCTAGAAGTTTGACTCTAGAGATCATTAGTCACACAATTCAACAAATTCTCCAAGGATGCTGACAAACACTATTAATTCCTTATAATGATTTAGGCATTAGAAGATCAAGGTAAACAAATTCCTACAAGAAGATATCAAACACTTCATTAAATTGAACTGCACTTATTTTCAAAAAAAATATACTATATTTCTTTAACTTGGTCTTCAAACCATTTTTACATTAAATCAATATTTCCTTAGCATTTATAACTGATTTTAATTGCAATAAACCAAGGTCTAATTAAAATTATTATCTAAATGATAGTATTAAAATTAGAATTAATATTAGCATATAATCAAAACTATTCAAATTAAATCAATTTACTTGAACATAAATCAACAACAAATAACTAAATGTGAATTATAGTATAAATGAACTTTACTAGACAACATATATAAAAATAATAAATGACTAATGATTACCATCTACCAAAGTATCAACATAAGAGTTGAAAATGATATCTAAATATTACATTACCATACATTAGGTACAATGAGGGCCACAAAAATAAATGAGTATTACATGTGTCCTTTTCACTTTAGGTTTAGGTCCATTGTGATCAAAATGTCTTTTATGGAATAACAAGTTTACAAGTGAACATATTTCTGTATCATATTTAGACATCTTTTGCATGCTTCCTTCTTGTCTCAATTATTTTTTCAAAATTGTTGAAATGATAATTTCTACAAATTTGACTAAAGATGTCATTACTCTACAATTCAATAAATTCCCTAGGATGCTATCAAATACTATTAATTCTTTATCCCACAATTTCAATACCAATCACAAATCTAATAAATTTGATTAATTATTGAAATAATATTAATTTAATCAACATCTAACTATTTATTTATATGAGATGATCTCCCTTTAATATAGATGTATAATAAATGTCGGTGCTAAAGCCAAAAGAAATGGCGGTGCTAATAAATGATTTGATTATTTATTAGCTGATTTGATTATTTATTAGCTAACCCACAATACACGCTTCTCGATCTCGGGAACCGAGGTACCCCGTGTAGATAGTGAAATAACCTTGGCCAGAGAATAAACCGGGCATTCACAAAAAAGAGCTCAAATTACCAGGCGTGTAAGCTGCAGATTCATTCCATGAAATCTGGAGCGCACGTACACCGTCCCCTCCAGAAGCTCCAACTTTCAAACTTTTAACTGAGAGAGGATTTGAAGCGACTTACGACCGACCTCCCGTCAGTAAATTTAATGCCCCTCCAATGCTATGTCAGTCCATAGTTAAAATGGCACATCACGTACTAGATCTTTGTAATAATATATAGTATCCTGTAGAATGCTTCACTATCTGTCCAAAATTTCCCCTTTTATTTGGATTAATTTAAATAAATTTCAACTGTATTATACTGACAGAGACTTAAATCATTGTCATTTCGTCAGCAACTCAGCGTACATTAGGCGTGCAGAATTGCAAAAGAAAGAAGTGATTACTATTACTGTCATCCGGTCTTTATTGGCTTTCGCCTAGTTTGTTACAAACGTGATGTACTGAAATTCGTCTTTTACAGCTATCAGATCTGTCAGAGGGGTATCTGACCACCAAACCTTTTTCAGATTTGTACTGTACGCTGTTTGTTGTCCCATATTCAACTTCGCAAACGCATCAGATCCATTTATTTCTATCTAAATATGGAATTAGATGTGTATTACGCTCCCAACAACTCTTTTGTCCATTGCAAGGAAAAAACCAGAGATTGAATTGATTTTATAGAGCATTCAGGCAACTATAGTATAAAAATAATTTAAGTTTTCATTATTATTTATATATTACTTTCACTAATCTCGAAAACCAAAACTTGGAAGTGGACAACTTCTGTATACAGTTACCGATATTTCCATTCATAATACCGGGACTTCCTACCCCCAAACCAAAAAGGAAAAAACAAATTCACATGTAAGTATACCTTCTTAACTTGTCTTTGGCACTTCAGTCTGCCATATAATACAAAAATATCTCAGCCAAGAATTCAGAAAGCTAAACTGGAAAAAGACTTAATAAGGCTCCTGCCTGATTACAACTATTGGGCTTTGTACCGAGTGTTTCGCATCTGTCCACGTCAGCAGACCAGAAACAGTATTTGAATTACCCGGATCTAGTTTTAGCGGTTCGGCGCTGACAGTCACCGTGTAGCTTAGCTTCTCGTTTGCTTTAGTGAAGCTCAGAGTGCTGGGGTTGACGCTTATTTCCACCCCATTGGTAGGGGTGACCACCTTTGCCGTGTAGGTTGAGAGCGCCGAGCCCACATTGGTAACTGTTCTCACGAACACCGTGGACAGTTTTGAAGAGCGGCTCTGATCAAAGACTGCTGCAAAAGAGGGATAGTTGAGATTCCAGGCCTCAATTCTCGGAGCAGGACAGCTTACAACAGGCTGATGAGTTATAATCTTTAGGGATTTCTCTGAATAATTAAGGCTACACAGGAACTTTACATAGTCATCCATTGTCAGATCATAAATAAGCCCCGGGTCCACGGCTCTCTGTGGATCCACGTGACCCGCGCCAAAATCGACAGCGGATGCAGCCTCACCTGTGGATTCATCAACCAGGGTTTGAGCTCTGTTGTCATGAATGTAAGCGGTGGTCATGAGGGCAGACTTGATAGCCGCGGGACTCCAGTCTGGGTGAGCTCCTTTGAGCAACGCAGCGAGCCCACTTACATGAGGGCACGCCATGGATGTTCCAGAGATTATGTTGAATTCTGTCCGCCTATGGTCAGATGGTAGCCCGGAGGGGCTAGTGGCACCGGTCCAAGCAGCCAGGATGTTGACGCCGGGCGCTATCATGTCAGGCTTCAGGATCTCAGGCGATTCCGGGTTTGGCCCCCGTGCGGAGAACTCTGCCAAAACCGGTGCCGGTTTCACCCCCAATCGAGTCCCGTAGAACAAAATGGTCGCCGTGGCATTTCTCGTAGACAGTATGTAGCGGCGAATCGTGTTCCCTGCAGAGGCCCCCACAGAAGCCGCCGGCAGCACATGGGCGTCTGCCACAAGCCCCTCGCCATCCGAAGCCTTATTCGTCAATATCATTCCGACTCCTCCAGCGGACTTAACCTCTATGCCTTTACCCACCCGCTGATTATTGCCACGCTCGCATAGGACTACCATGCCCTTAACGACCTTGGGGTCAAGAGTGCCTTCCATGCATAACGACGAGGAGTAACTATCACCGCCGTCATCCATCCTTGACGCGTCACCGGCGTAGACAAGTGGAATGAGACGAGAACGGCTCAGGCCTTTCCCACTGTACAGTGACACTCCGCGTATAACCTGCCCGTTGCCTAACAGAACATCTGCAGGGAAGTCTCGATCTAGAGTGCCAGCTCCTACTGTAGCGATCCATGGGGCAACGTTCGTAACGGTCTCGCGGCCGGGGCCCTCGTTTCCAGCGGACGCAGATACAAACACTCCCCGCTGCATAGCCCCAAAGGCGCCCAGAGCAATGCTGTCTAGATAATATGGAACCACGCCGCCCCCAACCGAAAGCGAAATCACATTAACTCCATCCACCACAGCACGATCAAATGCAGCAAGAATATCAGAGTCATAGCAGCCGGACGCCCAGCAAACCTTGTAGGCGGCCAGTCGGGCCTTGGGCGCCACACCGGTGGCGAGCCCGCGGGCGTAACCCAACATGCTAGCTTGATTAACATACCTGCCCGCGGCCGTTGATGCTGTGTGAGTGCCATGCCCGTCAGAGTCCCGCGGCGACCGGAACTCCACAGTGTCGTTCAGGAAACCACCTCTTGTTGCCGCTTCATACCCCTTGGGGAAAAATCGCGCTCCCACCAACTTGCGGTTACATACAGAACTCTCGAACCCGGGGCCAGTTTCGCACGCACCCTTCCAGCGTGCCGGCACGGGCCCAATGTTGAGGTCGCTAAAGCTCCTTCGCTCGGGCCAGATGCCCGTGTCCATGATGCCGATTATCACATCCGACCCATAGTCGGACTCCGCCCACAGCCCCCCTCCATCCGGCTTGAGGCCCAAAAACTGCGGCGATCGCGTGGTTTGGATCTGGCGCGCCTGGTCGGGGAACAGAGCAAGTACTCCCGGGAGTTTCTCTAGCTCGGACGCCTGTTCTTCCGTTAGCCTCGCGGAAAAGCCGCTAAACACCGTGTCATACACATGCAATAGCATGTCATCTTGTTCCCCTTGTAGCGCTTCCATGCTGAGCCCCTTGACAGCAGCAACGCTGGATTTATACCAGTGCTCATGCGTGGGAAACACTGCCGGTTTCGAATCCACGTCCACACGAACTATAAAAGTCTTGATCTCCTCATTGCTGGCATATCCCTGCACTGCCCACAATTGCACAAGCACAAATACTAACAAAGCCATGCTCAATCTTTGGTGCCAACACATTTTCCCAATGAAGAACGAAGAGCCCAATGCACTCAATTTATTGAGACCCACCATCAGAATGGCCATCAAGTTGACGGGTCTAGAAACTGCTACGGCGCCTCTTGAATGCCTAGATTGAAATGAAACCAACTCTACTAGAGCATCATTTTCACAACATACAGTGCAAGCCAGCTAATTCCATTAGCGACACGCTAGACTGACAGAAACAAATACCACAATTTATAGACAAAGAATATAACCAGCCAACCGCCCAAAACAGGTCTGGAGAGGAACAATCAACTAGATGTATACTGTAGAGCATTTAACAGCCGTTTAAAACCCAACGACCCCATTTCACTGTTGCAGTAAAAGCAGCGTGCAGTGAGGCGTCAGCGGACTTGTTGATTTTGACTCCGACTCCGACTCCGACTCCTACTCCTACTCATTCATCTCCATTTCTATTCCATGAAAAGAAATGATTACTATTGTGCGCGACAACACGGCTGTCATTCTCTCTTGAATCAGCAGATCTTTTTATTGCATCCATTTTAAATCCCTTGTACTCATCTGCCTCCTTCCACTGCCAAAACGCGTCATATTGCGCACAGATATCTTGTCAATCTGCCCAAATTAAAATCCTTAAGAATTAAGAAATATTGTGTACGTACCGGTAAACAGGTCTTCTTCTTCTTGAAGCATAAAAATAGTCAACACGCTTATGCACAATACCTACAGTATGGTATAATGTTTTCTATAATATTAAGTCGGTGAACAAGTACGCATCACATTTATCATCAGCATCGACGATCGTGTCTTCTTAGCTGTATACCCAGACTTCCCAGGTCCCCAAGCCTTTCATATTCCACTACGACCCAATTAGGTGGCATAAAGAATATTAGACTGTCGGTTTATCTTTTTAGGAAATGCAAGTTTGCACCACATTTATTCTAAACGTGTGCTATGTATCGATCTTTCATTCTTTACCTACGAATAATCTTCATTCGTAGCTTTAATTACGTACAAATTGCCCATATAATTATACCGTCTCAGCACTGTTTTAGAACAGTTTTTCGTTTCTTTTCAACTAACTCATCAGTCTAACCCCAAAGACATTAAACCAGTGTTTCTTAACGTCAAAATCATTCATTAAAACAGTGTCAATTAACGATAAAATTACTCAGAGCGTAAGCATCATTACCGAAGGAATTTGGTGAGCCTCGTAACAAGTTAAAGATGGGAATCATTACATTTCCCCCTTTGCTTCTGTTCGATCTGGTAATGTATAAAAAATTCCTAATTTTTGGCTCTAGTGGGCTCTGACTCCTCAGGCCTGTAGGTTCTCCTGAAACAGAATTGAACCAAATTGGATTTTGCATCGAATCCGGCTGGACACCGACACAATGACAGTTTGTTCTATTCTTGGTAGACAAAGTAAAGACGTGTGGACCTATGAGAAAAAAATGTCCTGTCCTTGAATTCTTTCCTCTTTTATCACACCAGAGCTTCCCTTCAAACTTTCTTTTGATACTTATCTTCAGCGTTGAAAGGCATCACAGATTGGACAGGACAATGAAAAATTTGATGCCCTGTAGAAATCATTAATTAGAGTGGACGTTCTTTGAGCAACTTGACAAGGACTTTCACAAATGGATAAAGCCGAACTTCTCTGAGATTGAAACAAGCATAGCTGCATTGCCCTACACCTCATGTTTTTACACCATGTATAAATAATTATTGTGTAGTAATTATAATTAGATTTGATTTCCTAGCCTCCATTATTTAATACCTTCGTTTCATGGTACTTTGCATGGTAAATGTATAGCTATGTCATTTGATTTGAATTTTTATTTTTTTTAAATATAGCCATGTCATTTGATTTGATTCAGTTGGTGAATAAATTGACTCTTATTTAGAGTCTATAAGATATTATTATAAATTATTATGTTTTTTATTATTTTATATTTGTAATTATTTTATTTTTATTTTAGGTTAATATTTATAGTGTGATTTAGTTTTTTAAAATTAAATTCATTTTAGAATATTGGTTATATTTTATCATAGATAAATTTAATTAAATGTTATAATTATTTTGAAAGTAAAATCATTAAGCCACGATAATGTAATTTGCATATAATAAGTGTTATAAAGTTCTTTCATTTTCATGAGCACAATCATAGCTATTGTATCATATTTAATATTTTGATACCTCAATATTAGATGGATTAATATACTAACACTCAATTAGATGCATAGATATTTGATCATTATATCCATGTGTATTGTTGTTAGTGCCAAGTCGCACCCTTGAGAGAGGGATATTCAAGCTCTCTCCTTAGTTGACAAGCATAGAAACACTCCAGGGCCCATGGGTTGCCCGTAGGTTGGAGTGAGTCTCTAGGGATGGTTGGTTCCCTTGATACCTCACCTTAACTAAACTAAACTATTGTTGTTATGCTAAGAAAAGTGCTAGGAAATGACTTGAAATGAAAACCTAAGCTCTAACAAGGTGATGCACCAATTACCAAATTGTTTTTGAGACCTAGATGTTGTTTTGACACACATAAAGATTAATGGCTCTACCTGTTTTTCACACAACTCAAGTTTTAGCATACCTATGTATCAGTGTTTAATAGAAAGGTTAAGCTTTTAATAGTTCTAGAAGGAAGAAAAAGAGGTGCTCTTCACAAATGGAAGTTGTTTACACATTAACACAGGTTATAACCTACACTATATATAGGTTATAACCTATATATATATATTATGTTTAAAGGTGTTGAAAGTAAGACATTCATTTAAGGATTTGCATACAAAACCACAAAAATAATATCAATCACCTTATACACACATAATAGAACGAAACTTTTGAAGGCCAAAATATTGAGTTGTATTGATGATAAGGTGTTGTTAAAGCAATACAAGCCTGATTTTTTTCTAAAATTACTTTGAAAATGTTCAACTTTACATGTTGTTTTAGTCTCAAAGTCTAAAAAATTGAGTTACAATACAATATTTATATTGGAAAGAGCTTGCAAAAGCTACAATACTTAGCAAGATTTTGCAAAAACTAAGTCTAAATTATCCTTGGGAACCCCATATTGACTTGACTAACTACCCTAACATCTAGCATCATGTTTTTGAACCTAATGGCATGTGTTATATGTATCAAACCTCTTGGATGCCCAGTTGATTTAGCTCCTTATTCTGATCATGGAAAAGTTGTTCCATGATATGGTTGAATGAAACTCCTTGATGGTTTGACCTTATT